>LOEQ01006279.1:41231-52219 GCA_001685075.1 Bramus lutescens | reverse complement strand
CTTCTGGCCTGCAGACATACAGACAGAATATTGTATACATAATACATAAATATTAAAAAACAGTTTTTTTTAAAATAAAAATTTCAATGCCTAAGAAGCTATTTCAGAGTTCTAGAATATTATACAACACTGAATAGGCAGACAGGAGCTCAGGTAAACACTTTGCGTATGTACAAAGTGTTTTTCTTTGAACTTATTTGTGAAGCAACAGGAATTTTTCCACAAGTGAATGCCACCACTGTGCTCCTGTGCTATGTGCACCTGCATCTTGTTTATAGAGGCTGATGCTGAATATATTAGCTAATTATAGATATGCAGATGTCTTGTTTGCTCTAATATAAAATATATATAAAATCACATGAAATAGGTCTCACTCAGGTCTGTAGATGAATACCCAATTTCTGTGAGGTGTTCCTGGGTTATAAAGTAAAGAGGCAGACAAAAGTCAGAACAATAAGGGAGATTATTCATAACGTGAAGTCTTCCCATCCTGCTGTCATTCTTCTGGGTGGAAGGCAGAATTAAAATATAAAATTTGAATTGCAGAACAAATTATCATCTATTGATTGATTTCTTAGGATGTTCATTGCAGAAAAACTCTGTCTAGAGCCAGGGAAACTGGCAAGGGGAAGAAAACATCAGCTCTGTTTTTTTTTTTTCTAAGAGATAATTTTATAACCTGCAAGGGGGATGAGCTAACGTAGACAGTCAGGGGTAGAAAATGGCAAGACTGGTGTGAAGATCCAGGACACTGTGATTGTCCACTCAAGTAGCTGAAAGGGGATTTTTCATAATAGCAATTGGGGTGTATGATCAATGCAATTACGCTGAAGACCATAGAATCATCATGGAGAGAAGGACTGATACCCATAACCTAGTCAGGGAGTCCAGAACCTTATCTGAGTGAAGGCTACTCCACAGAGCAAGGCAACAGGAATATTTTCTTTTTTCTACTTTCCTAGGGCTCTTATTGAGAGAAACATTTCTTTATTCTAACAAGCTGCAGTGTTAAGAACAAGACATGCACCTACAAGACATGCATGGTCTAATTCCTGGTGTCTGTGACTATGTAACTTGACAATGTCGAATCGAATCCAGGTTACAGACAGAATGAAGTAGCTGATCAGAAGGCTTCTATTGGATTGCTTTGACGGTCCCAACAGAATCTCAATGTTCTGTGTATTATGACAGAGGAAGATAAAAGAGTTTTAATCAGGGAGATGACAGCAATATGGAGGAAGATCCAACTAGAAATCTCTGGCTTGGAAGACTGAAGAGGCTGTGAACCAATGAAAACCAGCAGGAGTTAGGAAAGAAAAAAGAAAAACAAAAGGCAAATCGCTTCTACCAAGGCAATTCTGAAAAGCAACACAAACCTCCTTGTCGGGCAGTGGGTTTCAGCCCACAGGGGCCAATTTTGGATGTCTGTGCTCCAGAGCTTTAAGATGACAACTTTATTTAAAATGAAGCAGTTGGATTTGTGGTCATCTGTTACAGCAGCATCAGGAAGCTGATACTCAGGGCTGTGGCTGAGGCCTGGGTTATGCTCTCAGGAGCGGCTCATCAGCCTTCAGTAGATAACAAAGCAGCTGCTTTTATCTGCACACCTGTGGACAGCAGGAGGCTGCCGTGCCCTCTTGTTCTGATCAAATTCCTATCTCCACAGTAGTAACCTATACATCATTGTCCCGAGCGCCAACTACTGGGACTCTCTGGGCAGCTAGATGAAGTAATCTGCAAATGACATGGCTGAACTTAGGTCTGGGAGAATCAAGACAAATGATTACCTGCTCTGCTGGAGGAAGCACCAAGGTCAAGGAGTTCATTGCTTGATTTATGGCCACAACATTGACCAATGCCCAGAGCTGATGACTCTGGTTTTTGTTTTTTGCTTTTGTTTGTTTTTCATTATCTTCCTCCCTCATGACTCTTTTGATCTTTCCCCCCATTTCTTTATTTCTTGTGTCTAATACACCTTAATATCCCCAATATATTCTACAATCTCTTTGCAGTCCAAGGATCCATCATTTGTTGTTCCCTACTCACTGCAGGACCGCATCCAGGGAGCACTTGGGAGCACTTGAGAAGCATCCCTGGGTCTCAAGTTTCCTCTGTCAGCCTCTGTGGCTCTGCAGACTTGCCTACCCAGCTCAGCTCATCACCCAGATGACACTCTTTCCATTCGGTCACCCTCCACTTTTGAAATCATGATGCCATCAAAGCCACACCTTGGAGCACTTTATCATTAGTAAACTTGGGTCTTGTCACACTAGATGTAGGGCACTTAACATATCTTCTGTAAAAACCATTAAAATAGATGGCATGTATCTGAGATAAAAGAAAATTGAGATTGTCTTTTTCTCAGAAATGGATTTTTTTAAGAAAGAAAGAAGAAAGAAAGAAAGAACGAACGAACGAACGAACGAACGAACGAAAGAAAGAAAGAAAGAAAGAAAGAAAGAAAGAAAGAAAGAAAGAATATCCAGCCGGTTCCCAGGCTGATAGCAGCCCTGTAAACCTTTGATACCTATTGAGCTTCCTTATTGGCTTGAACTTCATTGGCTTGGACTTGGTCGGAGTCGTAAGAGTTCTACTCTGTTTAGACGTTAATAATCTACAAAGCGGATTCAGAACAGTCCATCGCTCTGGTCTAACAGGTCATTTGTGTTGAGAACTGTTGTGAACGACGGGACCTGCTCTGCTGCTTCCTCTGTGAGCAGAGATGTTGCTGGAATCTTCCAGGAGGTGTGCGTTGTTTTTGTTTCAAGACCATTGAGTCTTGATTGTCAAGTGGTTCATGGTCAATGTGAGTAACTGGCCTACATTGCTGTTTTTCTTTCTTTCTTTTTTCCCCAAAGTCTTCCTTTCCTGTGTTGTGACCAGGCCAGTTGTAAAACTAAACAAAACAAATTAAGTAAATAAAACAAAAAATACCATGACTTTTTCCTTTTGATTCCTTTAGCAGATGTTCATTGAACTGTTGACAGATTACAAAAGCATGGAACAATTCTGCCTTCATTCTGTCATTTAAAATATAAACTTAAGCCTGCATGAAGTACTGACAAGATTTACTACTGACAAATAACTGGCAATCCAGTGTCCTCTACAGCATGAAACAGTTAAGTAGTTTTCAAGACCAAGGACCCAACTGTTGACTATCTGAAATACTTTGATATTTACCTGTAAATCAGAATTACGAATATTAACTTTCTTTTTCCAAATGACTTATTCATTCTTGTTTTATGTGCATGGGTGTTTCGTTTGCATGTATATCATGTACATATGTGTGGACATTGCCTGTGGAGGCCAGGAGATGATACTGAATCCTCTAGAACTGGAGTTACAAATAGTCAGCTACCATGAGGACTAGGAAGCAGAACTTGGTGTTGTGATAGAGCAACAAGTGCTCTTAATTGCTGAGCCAGCTCTTCAGCCTCATGATGACCATTAACTTTCTGGCAAATATGAAACGCTTCACCTTTAAGCTCATATCTAATAAAAACATTCTTACAGTGAAAATGTTTTTCAATTTTGAAGAATCCCCCTTACATTCTCTGAGATCCCTCTAGTTCTTTCAAACTATGTCCAAATACAATTTCAAGATGAAGCCCAGATGTGAACATGGAGCCTAATTCTCACTTTCTCTGTCTATTGGCAACAGATCCCCAGTGTTTCCACATAAAATTGGAATTCTGTGGGATGATACTGGGCATAGTCACAACTTCTTAAACACAAGAACCCCAACTTCCTCTGAAACAACCTGTGGGTTGTGACCCCATAGGTGGTGTATCTGACTGTGGTAGTTAAGTACAATCTAGAAGCAATATAACATTCTCAGATGAACAACTACAGAATAGTTCAAATTCTAATGGGAATGAATCTGAGGAGTCCCTGGCAGTGTGTGCCTAGATTGCACTGTGTAGCTTCACTATAGCCTTGGCCCTGGACACACATGAAACTTTACAGCACACATGTTGTTATGCCATGCAGTGCCACCAACTGCTGACCTAGCACTGCAGCTCAGTTTTGAGACCATAATGTCTTGAAACACAGTGTTTGTGCATAGGTACACAGTATCCTGCTCTCGTGGAAACACTACGGTTCAATTATGGAAGAAAAGGGTTTTAGTATTTTCCTGGCATTGTTCCTCAGCGAGTAAGAACGAGATGAATGTATCTTTGAGTTGTCTTGGGTTAGAAAGCTTGATTTTTAAATTGATGTTTGAGTTGGGATTAGGATAGAATTCTTAATAATCTCTGAAACGTTTCTGAACACATTTGCACCACTTATGCACGCGTATTTATACAAAGGGGTGATCTCATCAATGACAACTATCCAAAAAAACCTTGATCAACTCTGAAAACCATAAACTGCATCTACATCCTATAGCATTAAATATTCAGCCAAGATTTGTTTATGTAAAAACAATTAAGCTCATAAAGTTCATGCAAATTTGCTAACATTATAGGTCTATAAAATAATTACCTTTAAAAAATGATTTATTGTCACTGTTTGATACCGATCTATTTTATATATTGTATCCTGTGGGGAATACTGTCTTCATTGTCCTTAAGTTACTGTTTTAGATTACAGATTCTTATCACCTGTAGTTCGTGGCTTTCCCTCGCTCCCTCTCCAAAACCCATGACGTCATGCAGAGGACCATGACTTCCCTGGAGGTGAAGTGTTGAACGTATCCATGGAATTTGTATGACAGCAGTCACTGTCCATATTATAGTATTATTTTCTCTCAACTACATTTCCAGGGACATTTTGGCTTTACAAGGCTCTGGTGAATTCAGCTGGGAAGCTTGTCTCTTCACACATCATTGTTAACCAAGCAAATACGCTCAATCATAAAGTTCTATGTTTTTCTAAACAGTTAGGGGAATTAAAATTAGCCATGTAGAGATCCTTGGGGAATACAGAAAGCATCTTGTATGAACATTCATAGTGTACAACTTCAGAAAAACAAACAAACAAACAAAAAACCCAGACACTTCCAAGAGGGCCACGTGGACCCCAGGGAGCAAGGCCCTTCTACATAGGCAGTGCTACCAGGATGGGAAGATCTGAGCCTTCTAGGATGAAATGGGGTGATAACACCAGGAAAGTTGGGACTTGGGAGTGAGGTCAAGCTCACCTACTGAGGACAGATTCACAGAAACAGAGGCAGCGGACATACCCTGCTAGCACAGACATGGGATGGAAACCCACGGGGGAGTGCACTGGGCATGGACAAAGGGTGCTGCCTGAGCCTTCTTGCGTCACTGCATTCATGGTTTGAAGAAAGTGTTTTCCTTAGCTTGGTGCCATGAAAACCTAGAGAATTTTAGAAGGGAAAACTGAAAATATAGTAGGTAAACAAGATGCACCCTCCTTGGTTTGACGACTTAGAGATTTATTTATTTTTTTTTTTAAGCATGGAAGTGAGGCCTCAGGGTGATGAGCTGGCAGCAATTGGGAATCAAATGGCTACAAGGAAGTGAAAGGTCAGGGTTTTCCTGCCACTGCTCTTAAAGAATGCTGAGTGAAGTGGTTTAGGTTGCATATAAAGTTGATCACATTCTGAGGGAAAGAGTCGTGCTACAGATACAAGTCTATTTTAAGGATGACCCCAGCTAAGACTCTTAGCAACAGTGGAGAGGGTACCTGAACTGGTCTTCCCCTGTAATAAGATTGGGGAATACCCTAACTATTACAGCAGAGAATCAGAGCCAAGCAACGGGAAAAGAGGGAGGAGGGATTATATGAGCAAGGGAATATGGAGAAATCTACAGAGACAGCTGAACCAAGCTTATGGAAACTCATGAACTCTAGACTGACAGCCGTGGAGCCTCCATGGGACTGAGCTAGACCCTCCATATGTGGGAGACAGTGATGAAGCTTGGACTATCTGAGGGGCTGCTGGCAGTGGGACCAGGATCTATCCCTGGTGCATGAGCTAGTTTTTCGCAGCCATTCCCTATGGTGGGATGCCCTGCTCAGCCTTGATGCAGGGGAGAGGGCCTTGGTCCTGCCCCAAATTAATGTGCCAGGCTTTGTTGACTCTCCATAGGAGCCCTTACTTGTTGGGAAGAGTGGATAGGAGGGGTCTGGGGACTGGTGAGAGTGGGAGGAGGCTGGAATGTGGAACTGTGGCTGGAATGTAAAATAAAATTAAAAATAAATAAAAAATTAAAAATGAAATGGCAAAAAACCCCCAACAACAACAAAAGAGAAATACTTTACCAAAGGGGGAGGTACAGATGAAATACTTCATCTCCAGAAACGTAGCAAGGAAAACTGGCATAGTGGCACATGCCCACAGCCGGGAGGGGGAGGCAGGAGCGGGAGTTAAAGGTCAGCTTACATGATGTGAGACCTTGTCAGAAAAAATAAACCGTACCAAGGAAATAAAACCTAGAGAGAAATCCCTGTGCCCCCTACACTATAGGAACTGACTGGTACCTAGGCAGGCTCTTTGTTTCTCTTTCTCATAACTATAAAGACGAGACGCTATTCCAGGAATGGGCAAGCCAAGAGGAGGATCCATCCAAGCAGGAGGAGGGGGTGACCCACAAAAAATGCAATTAAAATAATCCAGAGGAAAACTGAACGAACCAAGACTAGAAATGTCACAGAGCTCAAAGGACACTGGCTGCATGGCTGTCCCTGTCACCACCCAGCTTCTGAGGTGGCTCTAGGCTCATCCCTGGCTTGCAGAGAACTCCACAAACCTGGTGATTTCCTGAAGTCTTTTGTCCTGACACTGGGTTGCTAAGTTCTGCGACAACCATGGTCTGACTCCTTGATGCCCACCAGCCTCCTGAAAGGGCCTCAGGGCAATTACACAGTCTCAAGTCTGGCCATGTTTCTACTCAGAACCCACCCCCACTCCACCATCCTGTGCCCAACATACCCCTGGAAAAGGAGGCTGGGTGCACATCAATACCTGTACTCTCATCTCCTCCCTTCTTGCTCTCCACTTTTCTCCTCTGCTGGAGGGAAGGAGAGCATATTCACTTATCCAAAAGCAGGTCATGAGAACACCATCTTCTCTGTGGGTCATCTGTGCTCAGGTGGCTGGTGGGCCATCCCGATCTCTGTCTTCTGATGCTTGACTTGTCTCGACTCCTCAAAGCTGCGATCCAGAAGGAACACAGCTACCACCTCTTTGCTTCTAACCTCTTCTCTCTCCCATAACCTTGTGAGGGTCCACTTGGGGAATCCTGAAATTTTAGGGCAGTCCCAAATCCTCAGGACTAGCTGTATCCTCGGGTGCCCCCTCCTTTTGGTCTAGAAACACAAGGCACCAGCTTAGATGTGAAATCCTCAGGAAGCTGGGCCTCCTATAAACACCATGGCTCGTCCATCCCTCCATCCCACCTTTCCCAAGTGGGACTTCTGTCTTTTGCTATGTTCTATCAAGAACTGGGTCCTTTCCAAATTAGGCTTGGTATTAATGAATTAATTTTGTCATGGGTATAATTGTTCATATCTGAATGCTGTGTCTTCTGGGACTGTGAGAAGTACCTATTTGGTGTCTCACATCAGTCACCTAAAAGTGCCAAGCTGGTATCTCAGGTTTCTATCTATGACAGCTAGAAGGCAGGCCTCTGAGAAAAACCTCCAAGGCCAGACAAGCCTGACCGACTGAGGGATGCTCTGACTGGCTCAGGCCCAGGAAAGGATAGAACACTGACAGGAGAAGGAGATGGCAATAGGAGGTGGAGGGGCTCCAGGGCAGGTGATGAAGGGATGCATGTGATGGTGGTCAGGGGGGAGCACTCCAGGCCTCCTCCCGTTAAATAGAAAAGCCTCTTAATAAGGAGCTCCTGGTGTCTCTAAAAGTCTCTGTCTCTGCTGCTTTCTCCACATTCCAAGGGTCATAATTTTTACTTCCTCCCTCGTCCATCATGCCTCAGTAAAGCCATATTTATCTTCTTTATTTCTAATTCTGCCGCAGCCTGTTAGCAATATCACCAACCTATTAATTCCTCCACTGAGGGTGAGTCACGGTTCTTTGAGGTCCCATAACTGGTGCTCCACCTCCTCCATCACCCTTCATGTGTGAAGGACCAGGCTTTTGAAAATTTTTTAAAAAATGTATCGGCCATCATTGTCACTCAGTCTATATTAGCTCTGCCAGCACTGTGCTCACAGTGGATGGCACATCATTTTCCTCCTGTGTCGGCAATGCTGTGATCTTCACAAGCTTTCCGCTTTCCATAGAGCAAACCATGGACCCGGCTATGGCCCGAAGCACATTTCCAGCCTGTTCCTCCTCCTGCCTCGACTTTAGCTGATGGGATCAGGAATATCCTTGGAAACGGGTCCCAGAGCCCTCTTTGTTACTATCACCACCTCCTGGTTCAGCATCCCCTAGCTGAGACTAGCAGGCCTCGGGAGACGGACAGGTGAAGAGGGTGTCTACACACACTGGTTCCACATTAAACTAATGCAAAGTCTTCCAGGAGACATCTGCTCTTCGCTGCCAGCACAGTGGTGTCCTTGTCACACGGATACAGAGCCCACAGGCCACTTCAGTCTGGTTGTCTAGGACTCAGAGAAGCAAAGCAGTTTCCTGGAGGTCTCGGAGCCAGAGTCACACAACAAGCAGAGTTCAAGTGCTGGTTCCAGCATCCTTTTGATAAGAGCAACTGCATTCTACTTCCTGATGTCTAGCAACCAAGTACAGGCTCTGTGCCAAAGGAAGGAGGGACAACTTCCAGAGAAGGGATTATTCAAAGGCAATTGAGTAAGAAGACAGATAGAGCCTCCCTTGAATACATGAGGTAGAAAGAATCAGAAGTGAAATAAGCTCAGGGAATATTTCACATGCAGTAGACAGTAGATAGGAACGAGTCCCAATCTCTTTAACATGTGAAATGTTTTAAATCCATCTGAATAAAACAAAATTATGGAGGAAGGGACATTTATATATAAAGATCCATTTCTGGGTTCCAGTTAAATGAAGACACTTCCATATTTGAAAAAATCATTATAAATGATACAAACTGGATATCAGGTGTACACACGCACACACACAAAGACACACAGCTGGGAGTGGTGACAGACATCTATAATCTTTTACAATCTCAGCACTCAGAAGGCTGAGGATGAAAAATCAAGGCTAGCCTGGGCTACATGGTGAGCCCTTGTCTGAAAAGAAAGAAGTTCCATAGGTAGATATAAATAAACCCAGAGCTGCAGGCTAACTCAGACCTCCTCCACCAGCTTTAAGTGGGTGCACTGTAGATAGTATTATTCTGGCAACCTCTGATTTTCGGATTTCTTTTTTTTTTTTTTCCTAACTTAGCAGAATGCAGGCAACTTCCCCAACTGGACTTTAAGAACTTATTCCAAGCACTCCGGAGCTGTACTCAGCCCTCCCATGTGTGTGATCCCTGTATGACAATGTGCTGCTTACATATGCTTGCCTGGTGGGTGTGGATTCCTTAACCTACAGATCAGTAAGATTTGAATCTCTTTTTTAATATAAACCCAGATGTTGAGGCGTCTTTCTCTCTCTCCACTAGAATTACCTTTCTGGGACAATGACACCGTGCTTTAGGAATGGAGATGACAGCATTGGGAAGGGCTGTTTGGGGGTAGGCAACTATAACCCGGATTGCTTTTCTGGTGCAACTTTCCTTATCTTTAAAGGGCATAAGGTTAGCAACAGATTATTATAGCCACGCTAATTTTTCTTATAAGGAGGAATCAGGTCAAAACTCTAAATGAAGTCTTCATTTCTGGTAGATTCAGGCCATATGCCAAATTTTCCCACATGTGGGGGTTATGGCACACACGGAAAGGAAGCATGGAGTATGTGTTTGACAAACCTCACACACAACATTGCCAGTCAGAATTCAGACCCTCTTTCCACCCTCTCTGCTTCCTCTGCCTCTTCCAATGTTTCTTCAGCCGCCTTCCTTGTGAGTGTGCCTTAGACTCTGAAGGAGCTGCGTGTGACCCTCGCATCTTACCCCACCTTCGGGTGCTTGCTGATCTTCAAAGCATACTCGCTGAAATGTGCCACCCTGTATCGGGCCACCCGGTGGACACAAAGTTCACTTTAGTGGCGGGACACCGTCAGGCTGATGCTCCTCAGCTTGGCTGCGCTGCAGGGAGCTGCATGGATGCTCACATTCAACTCTATTAGCCTATTAGCTCTGGAGAAAACGGCAAAGGGCTGGCTTTCATTTGTTGATGTTTAGGAAGCGAGTCCAGGACTTTGTACCTATGAGTTCTGGCATCATTTTGAACAAACTGATTTTTTTCGCCTTCATTACAAGAAAACTGTACAAAGCACCATGATAAGGAATGAGGGAGCTATGATTTATGGCCCTCTGTGTAGAGGAGATTTAATTCTGCTTTCTGCTCAATGGCCTATCCATTGTGTGAGCAGAGTCAATACCAATAATGAAATGTAGACTGAAGGGCCAAATCAATTCAATAAAATGCAATAGAAAGGCTAGAGGACTGAGTAAATTTGGAAAGGCTAGTGCCTGCCAGATTAGTATTTGGACAACAGGTAATTACAAAAATCAATACCTGTATATGAAAACACGACAGGCAGCCATCCATCACAAAGCGGGAGTAATTACTAACAGTCTGGACTCTAAGTAAGGATGAGAGGACAAAACAAGTCCATGCAGAATTTTATCAGACTTTACATGTTTGTGTGTGCACATGGTCATACACAGATATCTAACTCCCCATATGATCACAGGAAGTTGGGAGACATGTTCCACGTCACGTTCTCATCTCAGTGTCGTCATGGTCTGACTCCTACATGACCCTAGTCTTCCTTGTCACCCCAGTCATCATGGGGAACCAGAGCTGAGGATGGGGGCACCAGTAGGGAGGAGGAATCTCATCCATAACATTAACTGTCCTTCATTGTAGTGATAGGGGAGAGCAGGCCTGCTTTTCCTCCCGCCCGGTTCCTGCATGGCTAGCTTATACCCGGAAATAACAACACACAAATTGTATTCATTTAA
>LOEQ01006279.1:18308-41210 GCA_001685075.1 Bramus lutescens | reverse complement strand
TATTAACCAATGAAAGTAACACATAGACAGATGACCCTCCTACATCACTTCATTTGCTGGCTGTTAGAGGAATTCCAAACAATGGGAGGTGATACAGGCAGCCCAATGACACTCACAGCAAAAGAAAGAATTATATGTGCAAATGTGTGCACGCACACACACACACACATGACATGCTCACACTTCCACATACTTACTCTCGCACTGACATATACAGGCACACACAAAGAACATGCATACTTACATGTACATGGGCATACACACATGTACACACAGACAAACTCATGCCTATGTATGCTCACAAGCACACTGGCATATAACATAAACATGTGCCCATTGACACATACACACAAGTTCTCACATTCAGACGTGTACATACATTCATAAGTTACAAATTTAACTTAATAACTGTGGATAAAATATGTCCACTCACTAATCTGTCTACATAAATCAAGTCCTTCAATCCCACATAGACATCACCAATACAGTTTCAGAACCACTAGGTTTTCCTTACACGCTTCTGCTATTGTATTTTTCTTTCTTTTAAAATTTCTTTACATTAAACTTAATTACATCGTTTTCCTGCTTCCCATTCTTTCATTATTTTAAAGATAAGCAAAGTGGTTCCAGAGGACAATAGCTTCCGTTCCAGATGACGGGCTTGGCCGCTGGCACGCGAAGCTTCTTCAATCAGATTTGATGGATACGTTGGTTCCCCTTCACTGCACAGCCCCTGTCTTCCACAGGGTACAGGGGGTAACTCAGATATAGCTGCAAGTAAGTCTGAGATCTGTTGCCGGGCTGCATGGCAGCCAAGAGGCCTCAAGGCCAGTCCACAGAGCATGTGTGCAGAGCTAGTTAGAGAAGTGTTCAGACTGCCTTGGGCCATGGAGGCTGTGCGGCCTGACTGGATGACTTCCTTTTCTCATGTTGGACTTCTGAAAGCTTAAAGGCTGTCACTTTCCTTTTCCTCTTCTGTCCCTCATCCAAACAATGTGATAGAAAGCTCACATTTCCCCCTTTGACATCAGCAGGAGAGTCAAACCAGAGGAGGCCCAGTCTGTGGGTAAGAGCCTACTGCCCAGCCATTCACAGGGCTGAACCAGGGTCCTTTCCAAACTCTTGGAAGCCACATCTGGACTATGAGAGCTCTTCTATCCATCCCTGAGAGCCTCATGTGAACAACATGCCTTACTGTGTGTTCTTTGGGTGTGAGTCACAGAAACCCAGTCCACATGGGATTGACATGCCAAGTGCTCCTGCATCAACATTTTGCCAACGACAAAAGAAGAAGCTTTAATGGCCTTGGGAGAAACTCAAAAGGTCTCCTCTTAGAATATTTTCAGTATTTGTATCCCAATCTGCCCTTTACTGTACATGATGACTGGGCCTGGAATGTCAAAGCAGGGATCCTAAGATGGTGTCTGTATAACTTTAATGTGACTTAGGTCATCTTAATAGTAGGTACATTTTCACATTTAAAATTTACCCTTGCTTAGTTAGCATTTAAGGTCAGATAATTCTATACTGTATGGCTGCCAGGTGCATCACAGGATGCTCTGTGGCATTGCTGGTCTCTGCCCACGGGGTACCAGTTCCACTCCCACATCCCCTCCAGTCATGACAGTTCAAAATGTCTCCATGGCTTTCTGAGAACTACAAAGAAATGTGGTTTTTCTGATGATAGGCATGAACCAACTTCTTAAAAGAAAATCATGCATACAGATGTAAGCAAGCTAAGATCCACAATGAAAAGCAATGCCATCCTCATGTCTTTTCCTTCCCCTATTAAACCAATTTGGACGCATGCTCAAAGTTGCTTACATGCTATGGAGAGGACTCATTACAGTTTATAAAAATCTTTTTAAAAACTTGATTACTCAGCTCCTTGCATACAAATGCTTGTCCTTTATCTGAAAAAAGAATGTGGGTTAGCTACAGTGACCATGGTAATTTTCTAGAAATAAAACACACTACAATGTAGTACATACCTCAGGGTATTCCAAAAGCATGGAGCATTTTAACAACCATTTATGTGATGGACACAGACAACAGGCTCTTTAATGGATCACATATATCCATATTATATCCACTGTTGCTCCTGCAAATGGTTCAGAGCATTGGGCTCTATGGCAAAGCCTACAGTGCTCATGCTACTAACAAGTTCTCAAAGACAGACAGCCCACCATGAATCCTGACAATGATTTGAGGAGATAACAATTGATGTCTTGCAGTTTTTAGTCTTGAGAGACAGATTATTCACAAAGACAAAATTAGGAAAAGAAAGGTAAACCATAGCAGCACGAGGCACTGAAGACTCAGCTTCCATAAGACAGGCAGGCTGGCCTGGCCTTCTCATCCTCAGGGTCCAAACATAAAAGGTGGCTGCACACATACGTGTGCGACTGATGACAAGTGTTGGGTCTCAGTCTCATGGATGAATCTACAAGTCAACGGTGTAATTTTCATTTTTCTGCATCTCTGACTGACACAACTCTGAATATCCCTAAGTACTTATGAACCCAACACCGTTCACCTGATGATGTGAGGAGCACTTACCTCTGCTTTAATTTTATTGTCTCCGAAACAGAGGTGTTGCAAGTAAGCTGCGGCATTGGACTGAACGGAAGGGAACTGATGCTGCAACATCTGTATCACTTCAGGCAGCTCCGGGTCTCTCCATCCAAACTCCCTGTATGAAAAGAAGCAGGAGAGCATGAGGAATAGAGCCCAGCACATGCAATGCTCTCCCAACACTCATTCAATGTGCTTAACAGCCAAGGAAACAATGTCTGGACTGTCTTCCTCATGCAGAGATGGGTCCAGTGCAGAGAGGACTTCTGAAAAGACCCGGGGTACCAGCTTTTCTGTATCCACATCTGTATACATTCATACTCCATGAAGATTACACACATGTGACTGACTATCTCAACTAAATAGTTACAGAAGATGAAGAAGAGATAACTTATACCACCCTCCCCTGTAGTAAGGGGGGAGCACGGTTCTGCTTTTCGTCCCGCCCGGCTCCCGCACGGCTAGCTTATACTCTGAAATAACAACACATAAATTGTATTCATTTAAGCACTGCCTGGCCCATTATNCTTTATTAACCAATGAAAGTAACACATAGACAAATGACCCTCCTACATCATTCCCCCATTTTGACTTGGGCTTACATGGATAAATGACACATTATTTTAATAAATAATTTCAAAACCTGGCATATAGCATTTTCTTACATCCTCAGATGGGAAAAACAATGGGTACAATCTAATAGGCCACAAGACCAAGTGAGCATATTGATACTGCTATTTTACTATTATTATTTTCAAAGCCTTCTAAGAGACAAAATGAAACAAGGAGAGAGTAGACCCTTTCATGATTATTTGAGGTTAGAAGCAGGGTAGCATGATGACTTTGAAAAAGGAAAATATTTATTTGAAGAGCTTTTCAATGCATGCTAGCAAATTTTGTGTCCTGTCTTCCTTTCTGTGTCCCCTTCCTAACAAGAAGGAAAAAAAATCAGTCCAAGAAGCTGGTTCTTTATTTACTTTCAGGATATAGGCTCCAAAATATTTACTTCTATACTAAAACTCATTTTTGTGTTGTTCCTAAGAATATTATTCTATGAAGTTTCTCAGTTCTCTCAGGTAGACCACGTGGCTAGGGGGGTGAACTCCGTGGGTCCTCAGGCAAACCGCATGGTGAATAGGGTGAACTGTGTGGGTCCTCAGGCAGACCACATGGCCAATAGGGTGAACTCTGTGGGTCCTCAGGCAGACGCATGGTGAATAGGGTGAACTGTGTGGGTCCTCAGGCAGACCGCATGGCCAATAGGGTGAACTCCGTGGGTCCTCAGGCAGACAGCATGGCCAATAGGGTGAACACTGTGGGTTCTATTGTTAGAAATCAGAGAGCTGATTTTTTTTTAAACAGAGAAATAAAAAGCAACCTCTGAGACCAGAAATAAAAACCTGACCTCAGAAGCTACAATAGGAACTATTAATCTGAAAGACGGGCTGGAGGAGAGATGGGGTGTCTTTGCAGCCACTCCTCCTCCTGGTGGAGTGACTCAGAAGCATCCATCTTACTGCTGCAGGTCAAAGCTGTTGCCTGAGCAGAGGAGCTGTGAAAAATGAGGCAGCGAAGGCAGAGACCGGGGTTAAAAGTTTCCTGGCAGTTACTAACCTGTCTTCTTTATCTCTCCTTTATTACGACTGGGAGAACTGTCGAGCAAAGCCTGAAGCACGTTGGTGCTGAAGATAAATGGATAAGAAGGCTCCTGAAGATGGTTAGTTTTTATTGGGGAAGATAAACCACTTGATTTCATGTGGAGGAAGTCTTCAGTAAACATGCTGAAAAATTTCCCAAAAGATATAGAGCACATATTTGCTGAAATTAGTTAAGTGATGCTGGCACTGAACCCTCCTCGCCTATGAGATCACAGAAGAAAATTACGGGTCAAAAACCGAAAAGCCTGTTTTCCTCTTAATTTAATTTCCCTTTGTTGCATGATTCTAGATCACTCCTGTAATTAAAAAACAAAAACAAAAACACTGTCCTCATAATAGTATCCCAGTAGAATTATTCTTTATGCAAATGAAGCCCAAATCTACAGAGTACCTATAAATTAAACTTCCACGCAAAGTCACAGCATCTCTAAGATGAATGTAGGTAAGCTTACACTTTCAGAAGGCAATTAGTAAAGAACTCATTCCAGCTTATTTTATAAGCCAGATGGTAATTGCTTTATTAGTCAATAGCTTATAGGGTATACATCAAGAATATCTTTTGAGAAATACCTTCAGGAAGGAAGTCTTAGGAACCTTGACCATGTGTGTGTACATGGTCACACACACACACACACACACACACACACACGCACTCAGACGTGGCAGAAGAACATTCCAAACTGTTCGTGGACAGGAGAAAGGAAGGTGGCTGTACCCGCTCACTCCCCATCTGCAGCCTCTGCACTCACTTCCCACCCCAATGCTCTCCCAGACATTTTAGGGTGAATTTGACTGCACTCCTTTGCTTCTGACCCTCCAAAGATCCCAGTGTCTTGGAAAAGGGGTTTGGAGAACCACCATGACCTTCTATATACTGCTGGCTCTGTACACTAATACAGTGGGGAGCACTGGCTGAGTGGATGGATGCTCGCTAAGCCCTTGTGTTGGAGTGAGAAAAAGATTCCTACCTTCGTGTACTGGTGGGATGGTTAGCAATAATAGTTACAGCTGGCACCCAGTGTGGGCCCTCTAGAAATGTCAGGGATTCCACATAACTAGACGAAGGAGAGAAGAATGAGAAATAAGAACCATCTATAAGTTCCTAGAAAGTGAACTCGCAACTCTCATTTGTTACTGGGCTTTACCCTCGTGATGGTAATGGACTGGAGAATATGCAAATGTAACCTTTCCTCCACTAAAGCTTGTCACATAGACCAACCACATTGCCATACACCCTCCCCCATGTATGGACTGCATTGCTGAGATGACAAGGCTCAGCACAGAGCTAAAGAGCTAGCCATTTTGAAATTTTTTACTTTGCCATGCTGCCACCGAAATCAAAGAGTTGGTGGGCTGTCACAAAACTTCATCACCTTCCCCAAGGAAAAGGACCCGAGGACACCCAGGGTTCTCACAATTCAAAGTTCACCTCTAGCAGAGGTTCTTGTCAGAGTGAACACTCTCCCTTCTATTGCAGCATGACCAACTTCACTGGTGCCTGTTTGGACTAAGAAACCTCAACTGTGTGTATGTTTATTTATGTGTATGTGTGCGTGTGTATGTGCGTGCATGCACATGGGCATGCATGTGTGTATATGTAAGTGTTCCAGCACACATGTGTGTAAGTGTATGGAAACAAGAAGTAGATATTAGGGACCTCCTAAATTGCCCTCTATTTTTTTTTTGACACAGTCTCTCACTGAACAATGCCTTGGGTAGGCTGCTTGGCCAGGCACCTCAATGCCCCTCTTACCCTCGAGCTCTGAGATTACTGGAGCTTGCTGAGGTGACCTCTCTCTTCTTTTTTTAAATGGGAGTACTTGGAATCCAAATTCAGCCCCTCATACTTGTAGGGAAGGCACTTTACCAACTAGACCATCTTTTAGGCCTATGATCATTATAAACTTTTGAACTCTAAAAGTTTTAAAGACTGAACTAATTTGAATTTTTAGATCCAAAGCCATGAGGTAGGCTGTTTTGTTCTTTACTTCACTTTATCTTGAAGAACTTGGGAGTGTTTCAGAGGTGATGAAATTAGAAAGTAGGCAGAAGGCTTTCATTAATAATAAAAAGGAGATATTTCCATTTTCACTAACCAAAGTGAAATTATCTGATGATACTCACATGAAAGAATTAATGTTGTCCACTTTATTCGTGAGTACTTTGCAATCCCAAACAAAAACCTGACAAAAACCTGTTAATTATATTCTTTAAAAAATCTTTACTTTAATATAAATAGTACTAGAAGTAGGATCATCTAGAAAGGAAGTGAATTGTTTTAATTTTGCAGAAAGAAGTGGCTTTGTTCAGACTGCACAGTTTTAGTAAAACAGTTTCACTAGCCACATCACAAGCATGCATTCTCTCTGCCATGACTCCTTGGTTCAGCCTCATGCCTGGGCAGCCACCTGTTTCACAGAGATGTGCCTAGCTCATGGGGGAAATAGCAACAGGACATCACTTAATAATACTATTATTTACTTTCTTTAACTACATGTAGTTTAAAATCAACAGATTTCTGCTTCTAGTAAAGACCTAGATATTCCAAAAGACCACGAGGCTGTAAAATATATCCATTTATTATAATACTTCCATGATGTCAATGGAACTTAAAATACTAGTTATGTATCCATTAATGTTACTAAATGTATTCAATTAAAAAGGTTCAATGAGAAAAAAATGGTCACCTTTAGAATGCTTTGTGTGGATATTTTATGTAATATTCATGTATGTATGCATATTCATATATGTGTGTGTTTCTATATGTGTTATACACACATACATCCATATAATACTTGACTACATATCACATGTTTATATATATTTATATAATGCACATACATATATTTTGAAAGGATATTACATAGTAGACTAGAAATGCTATGAATAAATCTTGACTACCTAGCCATCCGCTGAACAAGGAATACAACAGAAATGCTAAAGCGGGCAGAGGAAAGCCCATGAGGCCTCAACCCTCCACAAAAACCTACAGGCAACTAAGGAATACTGAAAGAGGGAGAAATAATCTTCCCCAGGGACTGCTAGCACATCAGATGGTTAGCTAACACCAAGTGGTCATCACTGAAAACATACATACTAGTAGCATTATTTAGAATGAGCAGGTTGAAGTTACATATTTAAGAATATATATGTATACAAATCTATGTGTGTACAACAATTAATGAAAAAAGGCCATGCATTTGAAAGAGAGTAAGGAGGGATATGTGGGAGGGTTTAGGATGCAGGGAAGGGAAGAGGGGATAATATAATTACATTATAAACTCAAAAAAACCAAAATAAATAATTTAAAAAATGAATCAAGTAACTATACCTAATCTGCCCGTACTCAGTACAAAGTGGTGCATTTGATGAACCTGACTTCTGAAGCTTGGAGTTTCTCTTACAAGACACAATGACACATGTAGACACATCTTAATTATAAGACCATCTCCTGGTGCTCCACCGTGGTCTGTATGTTCCTGGGCATAAAGAGGTGTTTGTTCTAAGGCACCTGTCATGGAGTCTTTACAGTGTAAGTCATGAACACAAATATGGGGGTTTTCAGGTTGTCTGCATGAGTTTGGCCTCAGTCACTACACTATATAACCTTACCTAATATTGTGTTTACTCCTAAAAATATTTGTAACATGCTTCCCACATACACATTCACTTTTATTGCTACCTTTCAGTTCCCTAATGTGTGCTATCTCTACTTAAGACAACATCCAGGAGAGAGAGCGCCCTTAAAGAACATCTCAGTAGACTTTAGCCAGATCTACTGTGAAATCTGGTCATGCTCTCTCAGCCTCTCACCCTTGCTTTGGATTACTATCAGCAACAGAGGAGGCAGAATTATACAACACTCTATGAACACAATCCAAGGAAGAGGCTAGTACATCTCCTTATGATCTGTGAGTTTTCTGGTGAATACAGGTCATATATGGCAGTATTTAGTAAACTTCAAAAGTGAGTTTCTAAACACATTGGTGCCACAGCAGTCGATCCAACCAAGATTACCAGATCACACCTGTGGTTGAACAATGTTGGGCTTTAGTGCTCATAACATGAAGAATCCACTCCACAGAGACCGTGGGGGCATGGCCTTATACTGGTGCAGAAACAGCTTTTCAGGACTCAGCTGTACTGGTGCCCTGGTAGAGTGGTTTTGTTTTGAACTATCTGCATACACGCAACTGTGCATGGGGGCCTTAAAGGACAACACTTACCCTGTGACTGGCACTGAAACACTCGCCATTCAGGCAGCACAGGGAGGTTTTTGGGAAATAGTGACCTTGCCTGGGGTTGGTGAGCTACAAGAGTGTTCATGCTCAACATACCAGCACCATGACCCACCCATGGTGGAACTTAGTCCTGGGCTGCCAGGGACCTATTTCCACCCTACAGTCTAGGCAATGTTTATCCAGAGAAAAGATCTTGACACTATAGGAAGAAAGAGGAAAATGCTGCCTGGAAACTTCCTACTCTAAAGCTGTCTGCCTCCACTCAAGTATTGTTCTGGGGCCTACAGTCATATCCCAAGCCCTTTGCACATCATAGCAAAATTACAACTTTTTATGAAGGAAGGGCCCGAGATGGATGAGTTGCCCTGTCTCAGGGAACGCTGCTTGTATAAAGCTCCTTTCTCCTGGGTATTGTTATATCATGAAATGTTGCAGACAGCGAATCTGACACTTCCATGTAATTGCTGAAGTGTGATTCATAGATTACATTATTTTGGTCTGAGATACAAATCCAGTGGTAGTTAGCTGCTAGGATGGCAAAGTAGCAGAAAGGCACCTGCTTAATTATGGCTGTAGCCACTGCTGCTTAGGACAAAAAAGCAGCCAAAATGCATCCATCTAAGCTGGGATAAGGGAGCCTAAGTAAGGCATGAATTCTTCGGGCTATTGATTCTGTCCATGAGCAGAGCACGGTGGTGCTCAGGTCAGAGTGCATGCATGATTACTTCTCATCCCTGGCATCAAATGCAGAGGAATTCCATGGCATTTTCTTTGATCCAGTCCTAGTGCCTTTTCCTCTAAACCTTCTAACTTACATCCATACCCAATGTCTGGATTTTTTGAAGTATAAAAATATCAACTTTTTTTATACACAGAAAGCATTTTCACCCTTCAGTCTGAATCAAATAAGTGACGATGGGTGTCAATCAGTGGGTAGAGTCCAAGAGGTGTGTGATGTGTGGCAGTGGGGAACTGTAGAGTATTATCCTAGAGGATTCCATGGCTGGGCAATGAAATATATATATGCAAACCACAATAACAATAATAAATAAGGTTCATTGTTAACATAGTGTCCACTTACCTTATGCTTCTCTTTGTTAATTAGTTCCTAGGTCTGTTTTTTTTTTTTGGGGTCAGCATGCACCTAACTTTTACCAGAATTGCTCTGATTAATTTGAAAATTAATTAAATGTTCACAAGAGTTTTAGGACCACTCTTCCGTAGCAGTCACAATGTAAGATGAGCAGGGGGTGACCAGAAAGATAAAGAGGCTTCACCACAGGGAAAGTGAAAATGGCAGATAAATAGAGGTTTATCCAAGACATAAATTCATATATTATGTTTGTTATTTTTTCACTAATTAAGACCAAAAGCTTTCCATCCATAAGAATGGCTTAGTTTTCAGCTCACTGTATAAGCACTAATCTGAAATCACTAAGGGGTAAGAGCCGTGGCCCTTTAGGGACATTGGCTTGAGCTACTGGCTGTGCAGGCAAAGTTGTGAAACCCTGCATTTCCTTAGTAAGAAGTGACTGACCAAAGAGGGCAGCAACCTTCAGATGCTTATGACCTGGTGGCACCAAATCAGTGCCTAAATGTTGGGTGGCTCTGTGTTTCATGATGCCCTGGCTGATGTGTCTGCTACCTTCATTTAGTAAGGGGCTGATCCCAACAACCTAAGAATCGCCAATGTTCCACGAAGGTAAAGGTCTCTGGTATCAAACAACTCAGACCTTGCAGAGGCCACATTGTCTCCATTTCCTGTCCTCTACTGATAGCAACTTTTTTTTTTAATCAGAGAAACCTCTAAAAATCCATGTTGCAAAGTGATGAAAAACTTGATTAGAGATGAAGAAAACAAAAATGAGTCGTAATCAACATTTGAAACTGTACTGAACTCATATGAGCTTTACTGCATACTTGGCATTGTTTCATTTTCTCAAAATATTTAAAATCACCCACTGTCCCCTAGAACTTTCTGTGTGCCCATGAGCAAACTTAGTGCTATGGAAAAGTTTGGGAACAAGGGTAAGTGAACTGTCCCTATTACAGCTGTTACTTAAATCATAGTGAGAAAGTTTAGCATAATGAGTAATTGTTGGAGGAAGGGGAGATCATTAGCATATGAATGGAAGTCAGTCTATAAAGTCTAATTTTAGAATTTCAATTAAACGACTCACCAGATAAGTCAGTTGAATGTAAATATTTGTTCTTTGGAGAAAAATAGACTTCATTCATTTCTAAGAATTTTCTTCTGAATATGTTTTGAAATATGCTATTCACGATGAAGGACATAAATCATAGCATTTCTTAATGACTATCTAACCAAGGGGTAAGAATATCATTTTAAGGTGTTCTCTGAACACCCCCCCCATCTCCCTCCTCCTCCTTCCTCTTTCCTAAGGGTACTAGGCAGCAAATGTGGGAAAAGCTTAGAAACTGAGGGTCCTGCCTGAGCCCACACCTGCTTCCTAACAATGCACCTAGCATCTCGGGCCCCTCACCTACACAGGGTTGCACACCACACCAAATCATGCAGGAAGCCATTAGTAACTCCCTGCTTCCTTCCAGTCACTTCAGGGAAATATCTAGGAACCAGAGGGAGGGGGCCATTCCAGTCTGGACTACTTTGGGATGCACATGCAGTAAGACAACCTTTGTCCTCCGAGTGAAGTTTTAGGAAAGGAAAAACATTTTTGGTTACATATGACTGGCCATGCATATGATTAAAGTCAGATGTACCGAGGGGGAAAGAAGACACGCAATGAAGAAACACTTCCACGATTCAATCCTGTCAACCAAACTAGAAACCCACCTACTTTAGCAATCAGTCCTTTCTCTTGTGACCCATAAAGGAAGCCCCAAACAGTACCTCGTTGCTCCTGGCACTCAACCTCAAAGGAGCCAAATGCTTCTTTTGCAGTGTGCACTGTGCCATCTCCTTATCACTGTTTGCTATTTATGTGCACTTCCCTAGTTCTTTTAATCAGAGCCAAGAACCTGCATGAACCAGTCCAGATGGACAGCCTGGGTCACAGGACAGCATAAAGCGTCATGCAACGCTCACGACAAAAGTGCCACTTTAGTGGCAGCTATCGGTGAAAACACTTCTTTTATTACATACAACATGCTCTTCACAGTATGAAATTGGTCTTAACATCTTCAATCTTTTATTTGATCTTAAGGGCCTTCCTTCCTACCCATTCCTTGCCCTTTCTCCAGAGCTTTTGTTGGCTGCGATGAACTTAGATTGCAGAAGGAGCTATATCATATGAAAGATCTGAGAGCCACAGAAAGCAAACAAATTCAATGATGAGCGAGTTCTGCTCTGGGGTCAATGTAACAAGCAATTCATCTTGGATTTGGCTGCATGGGGGGTGATAAATGCCAAATAGATTCTACTCTCTCTTCCATGTTAGAGATGATTATTACCTAATTATTGGATATATTGTTTGAGAGATGCTGCACTACCTTCCAGTAAGCATTGACATACCTCATTCCACATAGAAAGAAATCAGCTTAGAAAGAGGTAACATGTATTAGGCATGTTCTGCACAGCAGGGAACTACAGTTGAAGTGATGTGCACCCCATTCCCATCAGATGGTAAGCTAACTCTCTCACATAGGTGCAGCCGCTAGGGTTCAGAGTCATTCAACAGCTCCTCAAGCCCATAATCAGGGGTTAGTGTGTCCGTGGTCGCAGCCAAGATGCTCACCATCTCATCAGACATTTCCTTATTATTTCACATGTCAGGCACATGAATAAATTTATACCCCTTGGAAAATCCATTAGGATCAGAAAAAGAAATTATTGGATTTAGTACAGACACCAGGCATACTGCAATTTTAGATCTAGTTCTGTAATTAAGATACATATGTCAGTCACCCATATGGTGACATTTTATGGTACTGACTTTTAAGCTTTCTCAGGAGGCCAGGGTCGGGTGATGGAGCATGGAAAGATGGGTCCTCTCTCCCAAAGTCTGTACAGCTTGTTTGCTTCTCATTCATGATCTGGCCTCAATTCCACAGAGAGCCTACTTCTCCAGTTCCTTCCTAATTTACATTCTTTATTCCTCTGGCATTTGCCAGTCATCTGTCAACCATTTAATGAAACACCAAGGTGGTCAAATAAAATGGACTATCTGCATACCTAATGCACTAGAGAACTGTGCTCCTTGGTAGTTCAGTGGGGGAAAATCCTCCAGGTAAAATACTTTTCCACTATTTGCATTATTCTACCGATCTTAGTATTTTCACATTTAAAGTCCTCTAAAACGGACTTTTTTCAGGGTAATCAGAATCTGCTGGCTGATAATTAATCCTCACATTTTCTTTAAGCATGATGTAATATAAAACACATAACCTTCTACAGTCTCAACACTCATGTATTTATCTGGTATAGTGTTACTTTGCCCTAGAACTTTTTATTAAAATCTAGTGTAATGACTAGAGAAATAGAGAAGACGTTCAGAGAATGCTGGCTGTCTAGTTAGCAATTCTATCAAGCTGAAGCCTTAACTGGATTGAAAAAGATATGGATAGTCCTTATTTTAATGTACTGTTCAATAAACTTAAGGCGTCAATTCGCTAGTCTTCCCCCAAAGTGCTGGGAGTTGGGGGCTTTGGCTGTTTCTGTTGACAGAGGAAAAGCTTGAACACCAGGAAGCTTGAAGAGACTTGCCCAGAGTTGAAAAAGGATCTCATAGTTCATAGGTCGCCATTCGGCCTTCACTGGACTCATCCCCTCTGCTCCACACACAAAGCCAACCTCGTGGTAGCAAAGGGTATTGAACCTGGTAAAGGTAGCTGCATTGTTCCACGTATACAGTGAAATAATTTAATTCCAAGGAAGTAAGAGTACCTTGCTCCTGTGACACAGAGTGACTGACTGCCATTCAGTTCTCTGCTTCCCATTGACAAGTGTTTGGACTCCGTTTGTTAGGTGTCTGCGGTACAGACTAGGCTCAGAGGCCAGAGGAGAAAAAACCTTTTGTTATAGTAGGTCAGAGGAAAGGTGTATTCCCTAGAGTTCAGAGAGCTCTCAAATTCATTCAGCATCATTAGAGTGAGCATTTGTTTTTATCTGCTAGGGAAGGTAAAAGGTCTAAATTTCTCTGAGTAAGGAGAGTCAACTATAGCTCTTATTTGCACATGAAAGAAAGTACTTGTGGTTCATTAAAACATCATGTTCACTTTGATAGCCTAGGACATAAATTCTAAAGGACTGAAGCCAGGCATCAGGCTCAGCAGCAATTGCCTTTACCCAGTGAGCCATCTTGCTTTCCATATATGTACAATTTCTATTCTAAGCATGTCAGTTAAGCAGCTAATGGTACATTTTAAGATGTGTTCTGTTCTCCATCCGTCATGCATGTCTCAACGGTAACTTTTTCCTAAATATCCTTTGACCTATTTATGTTTAAGACTTGGAATATTTGAGATTTCAAGTTTACTGTTCATTGTGTAAGTTAATGCTTCCTTTGTCGTTAAATCAAAGTGAGACATTTTTGCATTAAGAAGACAAGGGGTGGGGGGAATACCAAGTCTTACTTTAAGATAATTGTTTGTGCTTGAGTATTTCAGTGAGGGTTTGTCTTTGAAGGTTTAGTGGGGTGGTACCCCTTAATGAGGGCCTCAGAGGTGGCCTTGGAAGGCAAGTTTCTCTCTCTCCTTCTTTTGGCCTCTTGTAACACCCCTCAATTTTCCCAAAGGAAGCACAAAATCTGGAACTCCCTTGTTAGTTAGGGTCTCTATTGCTGCAAATGACCACAACAACTCTTATAAAGGAGAACATTTATTTGGGGTGGCTGGATTACAGTTCAGAGTTTCAATTCATTATCATCATGGTGGGACATGACAGTGTACAGGCAGACATGGTGCTGGTGAAGTAACTGAGACTCCTACATCTTACAGGAAACGGAAAGTGGTCTGAGTGTCATCCTGGGCGTAGTTTGAGCACATATGAGACCTCAAAGCCCACCTCCACAGTGACACACTTCCTCCAACCATGACCACACCCACTCCAACAAAGTCACACCTCCTAACAGTGCCACTCCCATTGGGGGTCATTTACTTTCAATCCACCACAGTCTACTCCACAGCACGTTGGGGAACCTAAAAGCCCTTTTTCACCAACGCAACTGTAATGATGATTACTCTTGACTGTCATCCTGATAGGATCTACAATCACCTAGGAGATCTACCTCTGTGAGCACCTATGAGAGGCGTACCTGAAGAGGGAAGACTGGGAAGACCTTTCCTCATTGTGGCATCACCCAAGGATGAAAGTGGAGCATCGGTATTCTTTGCTGCTTCCTGACTATGGATGTAATGTGCTCAGCTACTTAATGTTCGCACTGCTATGCCTTTACCATCAGGATGGAATATGTGTGTGTGTGTGTGTGTGTGTGTGTGTGTGCATCTCCTTAAACTGTGAGCTAACTTAGTGTGCTCTTACAGTATGAAAAATAACTAATATCTTTGTTGTAAAATAAAATATACATCATCTAACTGGGCCTCATCTTTCTGTGTGAAAGCTACTGACACAGAAATTCTTTGTCCCACTTTGTTTGGTAGTAAGTCCTAGGACCCCATTTCAGAAGGAGTCCTGTCTCATACCTACGAGGGCAGAGGACTGAACAGAAAGGACAGAAAGAATCTGAACAAGCCTTCCTGGGTTGTTTCATCATCATCGGTTCCCACTTCCTTTGTCCCAACATAAACGCTCATGACTGCCCCTGCTCACCTAATCTGAGTAGGTAGGTAGTTTCTTCCTTTGTACCTTTGGTTGTCTGAAGCCCCCTGAGTCACACAGAATGATCACTAAGTAACTGTTCTTCTTCTTTTATTAACCTGGTCATTGTAATCCATTGCTTGGGCTAGAAAGGGATGGTACATCCGAGTCTATATCCACTTACTGAGACAGCCACACACACCCCTCCCCCGCTATTTCTAGGCATAGTTCTCAGAGCTTAGACACCACACAATGGCTTCACAGAGAAGCCAACTAGAACTTCAAGCAGGCAGAAGTGTGGCGCAGGCTCATGCCGGGATCCTAGCACATTTTCTGTTCATTTAGCAGGTACTAACGTTACAGTTATTTTTTTCTTTGCAAAAATAAAAAAAGGACTATCTTAGAATTACAATTTGGGATACTGTTATATGAAACAAAATTCAACCACATCTGTTTTTTCTTTTTTCTTTGAAATGCAAAACTCATGACATTGTTATCACCACAAGCGGACATGGCAAAGAGAGGGCAGGATTATCCCAGAGGAACACACAGTTCAAAGGCCCATTACTTCAGTAACTGCTGAATAATTACGGCAAATAAAAGAAAGGTTCGTAACTTCTAACACACAATCAAAGAACTATAAACTCATTTCCCATAATATTCCCAAGGCCCTGGTGCTTTGGAAACTTGAATACTTTTCTAAGGAACTCTTTATTCCAGGCTGGGTCCTCTTCCATTGATCCTGCACACCCTGGCCACTGCAGGCTTCTAAAGATGAGAGCTCCATTACCTCAGTGACCTTCCAGCAGCCCTGACCTGTGCCCTGTCACCCCGGGGCTTTACTTCGGGACAGCTCCTCATTCTACTTCTTCCCTCACCTACATTGTTGGTCTGTCTGTCCCCTGTGAAAGTCATCAGCCCAGACCCAAACCCTCTAGAGATACTATCTACATTCTGTCACCAAATTTGTCAATGGCCCATCCACTGTCACCGTAGGCTTCTCAGTACCTGTAAAAGGTCTTTACCAATGTAAAAACAAATTGATACTATTCCTATCCATATGGTGGGGTGACGGGATAAAAATGCCACCTGTGAGTCAGGCTTCCTCTGAAGAAAATGCTGCCTGGCTCTTGACATTATGGAAGCTTGCCTGGCCTCTTCTGCGGCAATGGAAAGGCTGTCATAACTCTTACGTCACTGAAACCTTAGGCTCACTGTGTAACCATTGTCGTGTTTTCTCACTGAAGTAGGTAATCCCCCTGGAATGGGGTTCTTGCCAATTTTAGCTCCTGCACATTTTAAAAACGCAACCTCTATGTTTTCAAAGTTCAACATGTAGCCTTTTGACAGAGTAAGTGTCTGATGGGCAGATGTAACTAACTCATGGTAGGTAGGAACCATGGGATGACTGACCAGCTGCTCACTGTTCTCTTATCCTGCCATTGGGAGCCCAAACATCCTCCAAATGCAGAATGCCAACGAGGACTAGCCCATCCCCAGAAGCAAGGGCTCTTGGCAACTCTGATGAGTGACATAGTGTAAAACAGGGCTTTTTAGACTTAGCACTACATAAGTTTGGACCAGATATTACATGGCTAGAAACAAGAGGCTCCCCTGTGTTGTAACACGCTAAGTAGAATCCTTGGCTTCTATCAATTAGGAACCAATAGCATATAATCCCTTTTTACTGTGCCAGATAAAATGTGCAGATATTACACAATACTTTGGGGAGGCTAGGCTGTCATACCTTGTTGAGAAACACAAGCATGAAGTAGGATTTCTGAAGTAGCAAGAGAAAGGCCCAGCACACTCATCACCCCCAGCGACACTATCCAATCTGTGTTAGTTACTTATCTCTTGATCTCTTGATATCTTGGCCAGTGGCAGAGCATGTTTTGTGAATTAGAGCTGAGTGAGCTTGGAACTAGAACTGTGTGTACAGAAAAAAAGAGAAGGAAGATGCACAGTAGTGGCCTCTTGGTACCTTCGGTTCAAACAGCTTAGGTGAATGACCAGCCATGGGGCAGAAACAGAACTTGAGGAGGCTGTAGGTACAGGGAAATTTCCAGATCTTATCAGCCACCCCAACAGCAGCTTGATGGCTTATGGGTCTTCTAAGTCCTCAACAAGTACAGTTCAGTGAATGACTATATGACTATTCTACGCTGTCTCCTTCCAGGGAACTCTCCAGTATGTGTACATATTTATAGGGAAGACACCCAAGAGTCCTGAGCACTTTACCACTATTTTCATCATCTTATCACCCAATCAGGCCAACTTCCATCGGGATTGAGTTGAGATTGCACTTTCTAATGTCATATTCCTGGGATAAAGAATGCTTCTCAAATGCTATGGTGTCTCAATCAAATTTAGATCTGTCTGAAAATCAGATCCTTTCAGCACGGCATTAATGAAGACAGCTGTCTAAAGCCAGATTGGCACCTTAGCCTTGATGTATTTTCTCTAACAAACCCAGACTTCGGAGAAACATAAAACTCTTCTTTTAGGGAGCCTGGCAGTTCAGTAACTGGGACAATGTCTTCCATGGGCCAGGAAGACCACAGACATGTGGCTAGAATCAGGGGTACAAAGCTGGCCAGGCTGAAAGCACTTAGCTAGCCCAGCCCCACTTTTTCTTTGCTCTCCCCAGAAACACAGTGACTTCCTTCTGGTAACCTCCAAATCCTTTACAACATTTACTCATCAGCACTGCAATTACTCTCACAAGCATTTGCTTGGTAGAGTTGGCTCAAGCTGAGAACAAAAAAGACCCATGGCTGGAGAGGTCATGGCCCCTAGAGGAACACTTACTACTGCCAATTTCTAAACAGGTGTCATTCCTAATCATGCTCTAAATCCTTCTTCTCTCACAGATAAGTGCAGCTCATCCTTCATTAGAGAAGCCTCTTGTGGCAGCTGAGAAGGAAAATGAGATCACAGCCATGGATGCAGCTGGAAAGGTGACCCTAACTAGGAAGGGCAGGAACCATACATTGTCTCTCACTCGTGAATACCAGCTATACATGTTCATGTGTACATACGTAAACAGATGTAAGCATGGGTAAAGTCTAAAAAACTAGAAAGAGAACCAACCAAGACAAGGTAGGAACAGTTGATGAGGAAGGACTGGGGTTGGGTAGGAAGACTCAAGGGACATGAAAGAGGAAGAAACCTGGGATGCTTCAGGGCAGAGGAGGTGAGGGGAAATGAACCACAAGACATATTCTGGTTAGGTATATCATAATGGTATGAGATTATATCCTGGTTAAAAAAATTAAAGAGAAAAATTAAATTTCAAAAAGTCAATTTAAATAGAAAAGTTGTATATATGGCCTACAATGTTTTTTTCTTTCTTTGAACATCTGATTTCTTTCACAATCACTAGTTATGTGGAAGATTTTGCATCTTTCTCCAGCTCTTCAATAACTGTGCCTGCATATGAATCAGCATATCCTTTTTATAGAAGGCTGTTTTCTGTGTCAGCTCACAGTCACATCAAGAAGCCTGAACATTGGTGTGGCTCAGAAGGTATTTTTTCTGGATGTGGTCCTGACAAGATGATCTCAGTAATGGAGGTATTACCTGGAGAGGGGGGGAAGGGGGGAGGGGGNGAAGAAGAAGAAGAAGAAGAAGAAGAAGAAGAAGAAGAAGAAGAAGAAGAAGAAGAAACCACAGAACCCATGTGGTCTAGAGTTTCTGCCCTGTGACACTGTGAGCATCCCTACAGGTTTCAGACTTGCTAAGCCATAATGCTATGATTCTCTCTCTCTCTCTTTCTCTCTCTCTCTCTCTCTCTCTCACACACACACACACACACATACACTCTCTCACAGACACACACTCACTCTCTCTCACACACACTCTCTCTTACACACACATAATCTCTCTCTCACACACACAATGTCTCTCTCTCATACACACTCTCTCTCACACACACATTCTCTCTCTCTCTCACACACACACTCTCTCTCACACAGACACACTCTCTCTCACACACTCTCTCTCACACACACTCTCTCACACACTCTCTCACACACACAATGTCTCTCTCTCTCACACACACTCTCTCTCACACACATACTCTCTCATACACACACACTCTCTCTCACACAGACACACTCACTCTCTCTCACACACACACCACTCTCTCTCTCTCTCACACACACACTCACCTCTCTCTCTCTCTCTCACACACACACACACACACACTGGATCCATCATGGTTCCAGTTCTCTTTTTGAGACACATTACTGTTAGACTCTCTCTGTCTATCTGTCTGTCTGTCTCTCTGTCCTCACCCCCATGTGTGTGCATGTGTTGATGGAGACTAGAGATAAAGACCAAGGGAAAACAGGAATTTCCCATTTCAGATCTCATGCAAATGCTTCTGCTGGTGCATGCAGTAGAAAGATGAATGGGTACCAATGACAATGACACCTCTCCCACCCGCCTGCTGTGGCCTCAGACTTCTCCTATTAGGAGGCATAGTCTGAATTTCTTGGCTAGTTTTCTCATCGCCATGACAACATGTCTGTCAAAAATAACCAAGGAAGGGTTTGTTTCGGCTCACAGTTTGCTGGTCTGCTCATGACCTCATGGCAGGATCTTGAGAAAGCTGCCTACATTCCACCCAGCCAGGATGCAGCCAGGGAGATGGATGTGGCTGCTCTGTTTGATTTCTCCTTTTCACACAGTCCAAGACCAAAACCCACAGTGCCATCTACATACAGAGCAGGTTTCCCATGTCAGATGACCTAATCTAGAAAATTCTTCATAGATATTTCCAGAAGCTCCCCTCCCCTGGTAATTCAAAGTCCTGGCAAGTTGGCAGTCAAGAATAATCATCACCACTCCTTTTGAAATTGGATGGCCTGTGTGATCTGTCTGCACTAACAGAAGATGGTTCAGGGCTTACATCTTAAGACACCATACAGTCACTGCCTACATCTCTTGAGACAGGTCCCTTGTGGTTCCAGCTGCTGTGTTAGGAGCAGAGATCTAGTCTAATGGCTCTGAACAGCCAACTGCCTACATGAGAATGTTCCCAGACTGGACAGCAAGCTCTCTAGCTGTCATAGCTTCATCAAACCTCACCTTATTTGATAAGAGGAAACATTAATCAAAAAATTGCCTGAGGCCATTTTTTGAAGCATTTTCTTTAAAAATTTTTATGCATATAGATGCTTTGCCTATATGTACATCTGTGCACCACATATATGCAGTATGTACTGAGGCCAGAAGAAGGTATCAGATCCTTAAGGACAGGATTTATAGGGACTGAGCTACCATACAGGTACTGGGAATCATACCAGCCAGAGGACTTTTAACTGCTGAACCATACATCTCTTCAGCTCCATGAAGCCTTTTCTCAATTATTAATTGGTATAGGAGGGTTAAATCTACTATGGGCAGTGCCATCCCTGGGAAGAAGAGCCTAGTCTATACAAAGAAGGCGACTGAGCAAGGTAGAGGGAAGCAAGTCCAAAAGCAATGTTCTTCAGAGCTTACTTTGGTTCCTCTCGATGGTGGACTGAAACCTGAAAATTAAACAAATGCCTCGTCTCATCTCAGTTTTGATCACGTTTACTACAGCAGTAGAAACAAAACTTGAAGACTAGCCCATGGCCATTTTTCTGTGCCCTCATGAAACTACCCAAATGAGGACTTCCCACCTAAGCCTTCCCTTGCCAATCCAGGGAATGATGAGAGGCTATGAGTCATCCTTCTTTTAAGCTGCGAGGTTTTGGGGGTAGTTTATCATGCAGCTCCACACAAGGAGGGCATAGGAATAGCTTCTGCTATGTTGTTCCCAAACCTAACCATCTTCTGATTTGTTGCAACCAGATACATTATTCTGAGGGCATGATGAAAACTACTGAAAAGAGGGGTGCCAGGTGACCATATAGTCAGTTAATTATGCTAATATCTTTTCCATAGAATCAGAGGTCTTCAAAGAGCTACTTGGGACTGTCTCCTAGTTGTTAATGATCCCTCAGTGACAGTGTTGAACGCGTGTTGCTCACCCGCACCAAGACTGTGGGTCAAAAGAAGCAGTTCATCTTTTATACTCAGTGATTAGCATTTATAAAGGGAAGAATGTGGGGATGGAGAGATATTTCAGCCATTAAGAGCACTAGTTATTCTTCCAGAAGCCCGTGGTTTGAGTACCAGCACCTACATGGCAGCTCACAACTGTCTGTAATGCTAGTTGAAGGGAATCTTACACTTTCTCTCTCTCTCTGGCCTCCTTGGATACATGTTGTACATATACACAGGCAGGCAAAACACCCACACATAGAAAATAAAATTAAAAATTTAAGGGGTGAATACACTTTAAGCTACCTAGAAATTATATCAAAATGGAAAAACTGAAACCATGTCCTAAAATTTCTGGCTTCTCAGAGGTATCCCCTGTGGGGTTCTGCATATGGTCAGCAATATAATAGGTGGGGATGTTTTACGACAGCAGCAGTGGCTTTTCCTGGAATGGGATTTGCAATGGTGCATGCATGTCTCCTATTTACTGCTTTGACACAGTGCGGGTAGGACTGAGCAATGGGGGACCACAGAGGATGAGAAGACAGGACAGAAGGAGATAAACACTTCAATGCACAACAAAGATTCTCTCAGAAAGGTTAATGAAGAAAATGACACTTGTTACAGGTAGCTCTTCGGGAGGCTAGTCCCTAAGGTGCTGTTATGTAACAAATAGTTACGATAATAAATAAAGTAATGACACGTTTTAAGTTTGTTACTGCCTCTGCTGGAGTTAAAAACACATGATTTCAGATGAAAATTCATTAAAAGCAAAAAACTGAAATATCAAAATATTTAAATTTTATATATTATATATTTAAAAAAATAAAAGGTGGAAAATAATCTGAAAAATGTCAGATTTGCAAAGATGATCATTTTTCAACAACTCAAGAATGAATATTCAGTGCTACTAGGAAGTTGATGAATTAATGGGCAAAGAATTAATTCATACAAAGGTTATTAAATTAATACTGACATATTTCTAATTACAATGGGCCCAGAGCAGGGCTCTGAAGATTTTAATTGTCATTAGCTCACACTTCTTGGAGTGATGAATCTGTCTTTAGGTACATATGGCAATATCAGGTTAGGGGCTAATATTTTTAATAATATACATACCTACAATCATGTATAAGTTTGTATGCATTTGTATGCCATTTTTGTTCCCAAAGCATTTTAATGTGGTTCCTTCCTTGAGAAAAAATTAAAGATTAAAATTATGGTGTTTTATCAATCAAGTCTCAACACATACAAGAGAGCTGAACTAACACCCTGCAACGTATCAGACCACTATGGATTAGACCTGGGTATCAACACCAGAAGCAACAGAAATCTTAGAAACTCGTAGAAACGGAGCCTTTCACTAATGGATGAAAAGTGGGCAAAGATGGAAATTAAGAAAGAAATTAAAAACTTTCTAGAAGAGAATGAAAATGAATATGCAACATATCCAAACGTGGGGCACAGTGAGGGCGTTCTAAGAGGCAAGTTCACAGCACTATGTGCCTACATAAAGGAATTGGAGAGATCTCATACTAGCAATGTAACCGCATATTTGAAAGCTCTAGAACACAAAGAAAAAAATCACACTCAAAAGGAGTAGACAGCTGGTGTAGGAGGGTCATCTGTCTATGTGTTACTTTCATTGGTTAATAAA
>LOEQ01006278.1:52155-68401 GCA_001685075.1 Bramus lutescens | reverse complement strand
CACATCCCCGGGCCCTCTGGAGGGCTTGCAGATAGCTCAGCAAGTCAGAGCCCCTCCTCTATCTAGAAATTGTTATCTTTTGTGTTTATTTTACTTCCTGATTCTTACAGGCATCCCTTCTCTCTCTAGAAGGGAGGAAAATAGCTATACTAACCCAGACTGTGGCCAAAATAGTCTACCCTGGTTTTGAACACTCTCCATCCACCTGTGCAGTACATGATCTACAAATCATGCTCTGCCTTGCCAAGAGATCAGAAAGCTATGTATGTCATCTCAACTACCGCATGACAGACAGAATAGTTATGTTCTAAAACTGGCATGTTCCATAGGGAAATAATTTTCCATATATTAGGACTTCAGTAAAAAAAAAATGAGACAGGATCTTTGTATATAGCCAAGGATGGCCTCAGACTTGCTATTAAGCCCAGACTGGCTTCAAATTTGAAATCCTCCTGCCTCCATCTAAGAACTAGAATTGATGCCATTTCCCACCATCCACAGCTTTACTGAAATCTTCTTCTGCAGCCATGCCTCCTCTTGAGCAGTAGAACAAAAGTAATCATACTGACTTTGAAGGTTTGATAGGCTCAGTCAAGCTCACCTGTGAAAAGTCTCTTGCATATAGCAGTTAATCCATGAGAAGGTACATCACACTCTTCCCTGACATTCATCCTGGCAAGGTTATAAAGTAGATGTACTTTGGGGTCCCTGGAAGGAGGAGACCTTTGCTGTAGCTAAGCAAATTCTAATATGGCCTTATCCATACAAGCACACACTCTTTTTGTGACCTCTGCCTCTTCTGGGGACACATACCTCGGCGAACCGGGCACCAGGGTTTTGTGTTCTTCCCTTCCAAGGGACATTCCCTGTGATTACCCAGAACACCTTTTTCATTTCTCAGACACCTCTGCCTTGTCTTTCATCTTCGGAGGAGAGACTCTGATTGGACCTGTCAGCATCTCTTAGGAGGCCACTCGAGAGTCATTTGAAGAATTCCCAGGCCGAGTCACATCTCTGAGCAGCTTGAATGGCCTCAGTGACTTGGTGGCTCCAAACTGTGCCTTGTGTTTGGAAAGAAAAAGGCTCGCTTCCCGTGGGATTGTCAATGGGTTTCTGCATAGGGGGACTGATGGTTTTATACTCATGGCTGTACTAGAGAATACCACAGAAAACCACTAAAAGCCATCCTAATATTAAAAATATATGAGATATAAAAAGCAATACCGAGTATCTAACCATCATTCTGCTCTAGGCTCCTTTGTGAGCGAGGACTCCCAGAAGCTGCATCCCTGACTTCCCTACAGGGCTTCCGATAGCTCAGCCAATTAGAGTCTCTCCCTTCCCTAGCAACTGTTACCTGCTTACATAACCTTGGTAGGGAGAGGTGAAAGGCCTCTTGTAATTTTCCTGAGTTTTTGTTTCATTTACTTCCTGGGCCTTGTGTGTTTCATCTACTTCCAGAGTCTTATAATACAATGCCCAGTACTTCACCGTTTTATATCAACTCCTGTGAGGGACCAGCTAAGCAGGAATTAGGGCGAAGAAACCGAGGTTCATAGCGGTCCAGTGACTCTCCAAAAGTTACTGCCGGAGGAGCCTGGATTAAGGTGTAGGCCTGCTTTCTTTTTATCTTATGCTTCTAAAAGAAGCCAGTCTGCCTCTCAACAAGCATAAAGATAGTTTGATGAGAAAAGAAATATGCGAAGTTGCTGATATCAAAAGCCAGGATGGGGGGAAAAGGCCAATTTCCTGGGGCTGATATTTGAGTTAAAAGGTTCTGGCTGGTATGTAGCATAGTTAAACTGGCACCAATTAGAGTCAAGTGTAATGAAAAATAAATACAGCTGAGCTGTTAGACTCGCCACTATGGCCCAGCACCTGTCAGCACTTCTATTATACATTGAGGTTTTTCAAGGAATTATAAGGGCTGTAAAAATGTGTGCTATGGTGAAACTTGACAGAAAAAAAAGTTTCCATTTAAATAGCTTTTCAAATGTATTTTCTAAAGTTTCCAAAAATTGGTTTGGAACTTGAGTCGCTAAGTTCACAACCATTGAAATAGCCCAACACCCTTCAGCAGACCTCTGGAGTGACAAAGCACTTTAGAAAATGGATGCTGTTCTCCCTGGGGGTTTCCGCCTCACTTTCAGTCCCTCAGCTCTTCCTGTGGTCTATACGGGACCTCACAAGAGTGGCATTAGATGCCATATTTGCTGGGAGGAGGAGGATGCAGAAGCCTAGCAAAGACCAGAACCTACAGATGCTGCGAAGAATTTTAGATGTGTCGATAGGAAATCCTGGCATCGATGGTTACCTCCTTGCTTTTCTGTTTTCACACTGCCTAATCATATTGGTCTTTAGTGCCAATGAATAAGAATGGCAATTATAATCTGTTATAAACCATAGACTCATAGTATATGAGAATAGTGTGGGGTACCCGATAAAGGCTTGGCAGATAGAAGGAGCGAGTGCACAGTTTTTCTCTGTGAATCCTATCTTTGCATCCAGGGACCACACAGGAGGGAAATATGAAGAACACAGTCTACCTACAGAAGTATCCAAAGGCAAAGATGGGCCCATAGGCATATTGACAAAAGATTGCATCCAAGGAATAAGGCATGAAGGCATTCATCAGGAATATTAAAGCTCACCTCTGAAGTTCTAGTACCTGGAATCCAGACATTATCTGTCAAAGTTGCCATATGTGTGTGTTGTGTCTCCCCAGGAAAAGTTTGTCACACGAAACATGCCCTCAGTGTTTCCTGTCACCAACTCACCAGCAGTGCCACAGCAGGCTCTCAGATACTCCGGCATATTCCAGACAGAGGCAGTGTTTCTCAGCATGGGGTTGGTGGCTCTCAACTAGACTTTGTTTAGGGCCTCGCTTGGGACTCTCCACAACAATTCTGACCCTTGGAGACGGTCTCTCAAAAGTTGACTTTCTAGGAACTCCCTCACTGGATGTGGTCTGTGTTTTGAGAAATGTTCAATTTAGATTTCTCTGAAATGACCACATGAATTTAAATGATCAGAAAGGAAGTCGATCCTCTAACTTCCTTATTTTTTTTCTTCTGTGAGTAAACTGCTGGTTTGTGGTCACTGAGTACGAAGGCACACACCAGACTCCATGCCTGCAATTTCTCTCAAGCTGTCTCACCTCTGCCTCACAATGTGTCAGAACCCTCCTACATAAGGCATGTGCCGTATACAATCTTAGGCCCGAATTCCAGGCTGTTTCTGCCTCCAACACCTGGGCAGCTAACGTGACAAAATTAGAGTCGTGTCCAGTCAAGTTTAAGCCTCTTTCTCCCAGAAACACAACCTGGCAACACTCTGGACTTTTCTAATCCCTCTGGACTCTCCATTCTTTCATTCCCATTCAAACTTCTTAAAATAATATATTCTTTCTTTGCTCTTTTTGTTTGGTTTTCCTGACAAGGTTTCTGTGGGTAGCTTTAGCTGTCCTAGAACTATCTCTATAGACTAGGCTGACTTCGAACTCAGACAGTTCCACCTACTTCTGCCTCCTGAGTGCTGGGATTAAAGCATGCACCACCATGACCCAGCATTGTTTACCCTTACTGTAAGTGTTATGGCTCTGAGGGGAGAGGTATCCCCAATGCAGGAATCACAGTGCTGAAGAGAAAGGTATCCTGGCACTCAGAAGCCAAGGAATACCACAGAGTCACACCACAAACAACAAACCTTACAGAAAGAGATTTATGGGGGGAAAACACAGGCAGGTGGCTGTCCAGTAGTAAATAGCAGAGAACTGAGTAGATGGCAGGCTTATGTAGGATTTCTTGGGGGTAGAACTTTCTAGAGTGGAGATTTTCTGAGTTGGGATTGATGAGATTTCAAGTCCTGAGTTTAGGGTGAGCTTAGGGATTGGGAGGTCGTCAAGCTTACTTACCTCTTACTTACTAGTCAGTTTGTGTTGCTATTCTTCTAGAAGCCCCAGGAAAAGCAACCCAAAGGAAGGGAAATGTTTTCTGGCAAATGGTTTCAGAAGTATCCGTCCATTGTTGGCCGGTTCCATTGCTTTGGGACCTATGCATCATGGTGGAGTGTTTTCAGCGGAGCAAAGCTGTTCAGCCCATAGCAGCTGGGAAGCAGAGAGACTGAGGGAGGGAATTGAGACAAAATACACCACCCCCTACCCCCATGGACATTCGGGGTGACTGACTTCCTTCATTGGAGTCTGTCTCCAAACGTTTTAACAGTTTCCCGACAATGCCAACAGATCGTGGTCTGTCAGGGGGGTTATGCACAGATAAAATCAGAGCCCCCAGGATTCAAGCTCTCTCTCTCTGTGATTGAATCAGCTGGAGACCAAGTCTCTAACACACGAGGCTTTGGGAGAGGACATTCATTTCCTGATTGTAATAATAGTTCTCGAGTGTATCCTGGAGTCACTTTTCCTTACTGAATGTCGGTTATTAAGGTCACTATTGATGTTCTTCGGTCCAAGTTTAGTGGGTAGACACAGGGCTGTTTACCTGTATGGAAGCTTCTTGGTATGGGACCTCAGAGGAGTGAGCATTCAATCCAACATTTCTCTTTTCCTTCCTCATTCCCCTGTCACCGTGACTACTGCTGCCACAATACTGACTTTACCATCTCCAGGGCCTTCTGTTAGACTTGGCACTGACAACCATTCTTATCCTTTGGGTAACTGTTGCATTTTGATTGCTGAGGAAGAAGGCTTCCTCATTTTCTGACTGTGCCTTGACCAACAACTTGGACCTCCTTATCCCTTCTTCTGAGATCCACAGATCCAGGATTCTGTCCTTGGATTGGACTTTTCACTTCATACTCTTCTATGTTCTCCATGAATTTGGCACTCTTGTGTCTGCAGCTGCCACTAAATGTCAGTAAATTTCATCTCCTTCTACTACTGAGACAGGCCCTAGAGCAACGTCTTTTCCCACAGGACTGGAAATATAGAAGATGATGCCAAACTACTGGCTTCTCTAAAGCTCCACCCAGTGGTGTGTGTGTGTGCTTGTACATGGTAGTATGGATGGTATATGAATGTGCAGGCATATGAAGGCCATATGCCTGCACATATCAGCTGTCTTCCTCAATTACTTGCCTCCTTACATTTTGAGACAAGATTTTTAAACTGAACTGGGTGATCATTGATTCAGCTTGACTGACTGGCCAATGAACTCCCCTTGATTCTGTCCCTGAATCTCTGGGGTTGGAAATGTGTTTCACCACATCAGGATTTTTTTTCTATGTCCCGAGACCCCAAACTCAGGTCCTCATTCACACCCAAGTATTTTAGCAGCTGAAGCCCCTGCCTCACCTCATCTTATGGTCTTCTGCTGTAGCAAAGCACAGCAACCTTGTCTCTGCCAAGATAACATGATAGCTTTGTACATATATTCATGTATGTGTGTGGGGTATGTACGGGCGTCTGCATGTCTGTGTATGTATATGAGAATGTAGAGGCTCTGGGCTCTACTGCCTTCTGTCAGAGATGGAGTACTTTTGGCAGTGTGAGGTCTTGGGGACAACTACCAGCTGGCATAGAGCCTGTTGGAAAGAAGGGAGGCATAGAAAAGAGAGTAGCTGGGGAGGTCTGAGCCAGCCCCAGGCAACGGTGACTCAAAAGTCCATCATAATGATATGGAGGGTCTTGGACCCTACTGTGCAAGAATTATGGCAAAGAAATGGAATTTTAGAGCCTGAGAGACAACAGTGAAAAATTTGTTTAAGTTTGATTCACAGTGCTTGTGTCTTACATGTTTAGTTCTTAACTTTTCTATAAATATGAATAGAATTTCATATTGGCATGTGAAAATATCCCACCCACGAGTTTGATGTAGGGCAGAAATGTGTTTAAATCCTAAATTCAAGAAGACCCAGGCTTATGTGTAGGCTCTTCTTATTAATAGTGTGACTGCTTGCTCTATTGACTTTTCTGGACCTTGGGCGTCTACAATAGAATAACAGCATTTGCTTGACAGAGCTAGTTGCTCATGCATGTGTCACTGAGAGCCTTGTAAGCCCCTTGCACTGACCAAAGTGCTGAGCTTCCCAAGATGAAGACATGTCTTCACCCTCATGGACTTTGGAGAACAGAATGAGTATACATGGGAAAGAGCCGCTGGGTGGCCTGAGGGAACCATGCAAGGGCGCCAAGGAGACAGCGAGACTCTGCTTCTGTCTGGTTTATACATTTCCAGGTTCCTCAGCACAGATTTCCCATGAGCCCCTTCAGGGTGAGTGATGCTCAGATAGAGGATGGGGCAAAAGATATCTTAATACAGCAGGAAGGAGGACACCCAGAAGGGGTCACCACACAGAAAGAAAAAATGAAGAGCATGGTCATGTAGAAACCAAAGGGAGAGAGGATGCTGGGAGGCTTTTGTAAGTATACAAAATAGTAGATTCCATTGTGACATCTTCACATTGTATTATGCACTTTGCTCATATTTACCCCCATTACCTTCTCTTGTTCTACCATTCACCTTCTATTACTTCCCATCCTCTTTCAAGTACTCCCCTTTCTATATCATATATATATATATATATATGTGTGTGTGTGTGTCTGTTTATGTATGCATGTATATACATTGATATATTGTGCTAACATGATGATCTTCAGTTCCATGTATTTTCTGCAGATAACATAATTCTTTATGCTGAATGAAACTCTCTCTATATATGGGTATATATATGGTGTATATAAACAGGTACATATGCATGTATATATATATATTAGTGAGAATGTGCAACTAACATTTTGTTATTGGTTAATCAGAATATACTATGAACAGTGGTGCAATAAACATGGATGTGTAGCTATATCTGTGGTGTGTAGACTTAAAGTCCTTCGGGTAAATACCCAGGCTTAGTGAAGCTCAGTAATATGGTGGTTGTAGTTTCAGTGCGGTGAGCTATTTGGAGAATATCCATGCTGATTTCCACAGTGATCATACTGATTCACGTTCTCGGCAGCAGTGTCTAAAGGTTCCCTTTTCCACACCCATACTCACATTTACGGCCCCTTTGCTGTTGTTGCTTTGCTCCTTTGAGACCTTGGCAACAAGGTCTTGCTATGCATCCCAGGCTCCATCTCCTAGCAGTCCTCCTGTCTTAGCTTCCCAAGTGCTGGGATTACAGTTATATGACACTTGTTTTACTGATGACAGCCATTCTGGTTGGGGTGAGATAGAATCTTGGTGTAGTTTTTCGTTTTCCTAATGGCTAAGAATATCAAACACTTTTTTGCATATGAAACATTTAAACTTTTGAGACTTGTATATTCGATTCATTTAAGGTTGGAAGTTTTGAACCCTACAGAACTGCATGAAGAAGACAGTAGTAGAAATGCCTCAGATGACTTAGCAATAAAGAAATGGACTCTGACAGAAGCCAGAAGGCTGGAAGATGAGGAAGGGATGTGTAGCATTGGCATGTGGTTGTACAGGAAGTATGAGGAATTCAAACAGCATTACATTTCTGGATGGGGAACCTAGAGAGCTTGCCCAGTGGTCAAGAGCACTTCCAAGGGTCCTGAGTTCAATTCCTGGCATCCATACGCAGCTCATAATATAACAGGAAAACCACATCTGGATGGGGGAAAGAGTGTTAGTGTGGAGTGAGGGGACCCTGTGCACTTGCCATTTTCTATACTAATGTGCCGTGTTCCCAGTGTGGGTGCAGGCAAGATAGCTGGCCAGATGCCAGGTCTTCATATATCTAGATAAGTATAAAGAAAAAGCAGCTGATGGTCAAGGGGAAATAAAAAGGCTGAGAAACAGGCTTCAAGGGAGCTAAATAAGTGGTCTATGAGGCCATGGAAGAAGGAAGAAAACTGGAAGGATTTGGGAGGCTTGGTCAGAGGAGGCACATGTGTATTCTCAGTTTCTAGCTAAAGCACCTCTACGCCAATGGCTGGTTCCTGTGTGATGTCCCGCCAGATGTAGTTGAATCAATCCTACTGCTACTCTTGGGCAGAAAGAAATCCTGAGATATGAGAGTTGTGATCTTCAGTGGGAGGAGCCTGTTCAGGAGGCTGAGGTGTGGCCGGCAGGGATAGACTTGTGTTGAACATGAGTACACCTGTGCCTGACGGAGAATCATCATCAATTACTACAGCCACTTAACAATAGTGTCAGAACACCCTGAATGGCTATGGCTATGCAAAGCTAGATTCCTTGCAGGGCCTTGACTACGGGCCTGCAGCCTGTCCTGCTACCCTAGGACAGCCTCTGATTCATTCCCCCGCTGAGCCATCAGTGGGGTCGTACTCCTGTGGTTGAGTAACCAAGATTCCTAGGTCACCTAGGACAAATGGGGCTGAAGACTGTCTATTGCCACTCAAGGTCAGGTTTTCAAAAGAGAGCCTGAGTATGGGCTGGGAAACATGTTTCAGAACATGTTCCTGAGGACAGGAGGCCAGAGGAGGAGGAGATGGAGCTTGTTAAGGCTTCAAAAGGCATTTCAGTGTCTGGCCCCACCCCAAAGTTCATCCGCAGGTGTGGTATTTCCCTGCCGCCCTGGTTGAGGTTGATACTTGGGTGGAGACCAACAAGCAGCCTGTCGCTCATAAATGGAGCTGGGTTTAAAGTTCAAGTAATAACTGGATGGTGGCTATTTGTCTCTGACCAACACTCTGCACAAAAAAAGATTGCACTTCTCTCTGAAAGGCAGCGAATGTGGACAAATATTAGCTCTTGAAAATAAAAGGGGAAGTTATTCATTCACTCAGCAACATTTTCCTAGCCATCAATCTTCCGGGGATTTCTACTGCTTTAATCATCAAGGTTGTTTATTTGGAGCAATTTCTGAAAGAATAAAAGTACCTTTGGCCTTTATCTGCTGTCATCAAAGCATCCATTAGGGGATGGGAGCCCTGTAGGGAGGCTCAAGGGATTATTCAGTAAGGTGCTCTGAAGCACCCAGGAATCTTGCCTTTCTCCTCCCTGGGCGGCTGTGGAGTTTAGACTGTAATCTGAAAGGTGGGGTTTATCCTCAGGTCTGCAGCATTTGAATAGGATTTTGTTCAAGGCTAACCTACAGATGAAAGCGTGCTAAGGGGGCTAGAACAAAGGCTGGCCGCCTGCCGATCTGCATGGTGCTTGCTGATGTCCCCCAGCCTGGGCCTTCTGACAATGGGCCCAGGAGGACTTAGCTGCTTGCAGAATGGCAGGGAGTCATCTATCATCTTCTGGGCAGAGGGCAGGTGGGAGAAGAAGGGGCAGGCAGGGTATCCCCCCCACACGCCTGGAAGGTGAGGGTTGCCTCTGCTTGGTGAACCAGTGGAATGAGAAAAAGAAAACACATAGACCCTCTGAGAAAACAGACATACAATTTCTGAGCATACAAACATGCAACAAACACACATGCATATCCAGAACACACAAGCATAACCCCACACAAACTCACATGCTGCACAACACATGTATATGACATACAACATATATGTATCCACACATGTATCCAACATAGGTTCATGCACACAGACACAAGCTTCACCACCCAGTGCATTACCCTTAGCCTCCTCTCCCCACCTCTTCGCCTTTGCAGTAGCAAACAGTATCAGCCCTCTCTGACTGGCCATCCTATTGCTTTGTACCTTTAAGAACAACAGCAGGACTCCATCCTTATGGGTGTCCTAAGTCACCCCTGGCCCTGCCCTGTAGGTCTTGGGGATTGAGGCCTTGGAAATCTTTGCTGCTAGGAAGGTTTGTGAGCAACCATTCCACTCTCACTGGGTCTTTGAGGAGCACTTATTCGGCATGGTTTCCTCCCAAGGCTTCTGTGCTGTGCCAGCTGTGCGTTCTGGGCTCATGGGAAAGCTGGGTCAGCAGGGACACACTAATGTACATGCTCGCACATACCCAGCATAGAGATCCATGCAAAGACGCATAATGACAGATGTGTAACTCCAAGACATCTGAGCAGGTAGTCGAGAGTTCTCACCTCTCAAACAAGCACGCACCCCACCTACAGTGCTGTCTCTACTCCCACCCTATACACTAGAGCAACAGACACGTGTTCACACACATACCCCATATGTACCATAAAATAGCTAAGCGCGTATCTCAGAGACAGGCACCAACACACCCACCCACTCCATACACAAACAGGGGTGGCATGCATACACAGAGAAGACACACGCCGGGCTCGATTGTGCATCTAAATGTGAGCACCCAGGTAGGGTCGCACTCACTGAATGGATGTGCCCACATTCTTCCTACGCTTACACACCCAATGTGTGAAAAGCTCCACAGAGCCCCACACTGCCTTGTTGGAGGGGTTTCTGGGATCGCATAGACCCTGAAGAGTGATGGGGCAAGTCTGTGCCTACCAGGTCCAGTAGGAAAGGCAAGGCAATGATCAGCTGAATCACGCTAGACGACTAGTTCTCAACCTGTGTGCCGTGACCCCCTTGCAGGTCCAGCAACCCTTTCACAGGAGCAGCATATCAGATAGCCTATGAAATATTACATCTCATAAAAGTAGCAAAACTACAGTAATATTATTATTATGGTTGGGGGGTCACTACACATGAGGAACTATATTAAAGTGTTGCCACTGCCCTAGACCCTAGAGCAGCAGGGTACCCAGACTAGAGAGAGATGGCACGAGAGATGACACTCTTTTGATGGACAAGGAGATTGAAACACGTGTGGGAGGCCAGGCCACCTACTATCAACTCAAGCCCCATCCTCAGCTTTCTCTGAAGTCCTGAGTAAGACTTCCCCAACCCTCAGGTTGCCCATCTGTGAAATGGGACCACTGTGAGAAGTGAGGGGAAACTGGTATGCAGGCGTGTATTAGTCCCACCGTAGCTGTGATGGAGTACCTGATGAGAAGAAGCAACTGAAGAGAGGGTGGCCTTTTTGGCTTAGGCTCTGAGAAGGATACATTCCTCACTGGGAGGAAGTCGGGGCAAGAGGAACTTAAAGCAACAGGAGCAGTCGGGAAGCAAAGAAACTCAAATGCTGATGCTCAGCTCCGCCCTCCATTTTGTCTCTCTGGGTCCCTAGCCCGTGGGACAGTGCTGCCCACATTTAGGTGTCTCTAACTTTAAAAAGCCCATCCATAAGCATGCGCAGAGGTTCGCCCCCATGACCGTAGCTGTTGTCAAGTTGGGAATCAGTATTAATTACGACAAGGTCTTCGAGAGCATCAAAGCATACCGTCCTCATGCTGGTTTTCAGAACCTCGTCACAGAGGCCATAGCACGTGCGTCGGGGCTCCGGGACTCGGGAGCCCACGCATTACCCTCTTTTCTCCGCTGGGTCCTGACTTTTCGAGAGCACGTTCCAAGGCTGTTGAGTTTTCCTTTCACAGAGTCCATGGAGTCCCCAAGGAGTGAATGAGGTACAGTGAGGGAGGAGTTGAGAATGTCGCTAGAGGTAGGCTTGGGGGTGGTGCTCGCCCAGAGAGGCTGAGTGAACTATGGTCTGCAGTGCTGCCCGCACCCAATGTTCCTACCATCGGGCATGATACTGCTACATCTTAAGTAGACAATATTTTTATGCCCGGAGAAGTGAACAAAGGCATCTCTGAATTTTAGCCAAGCCTTTCAAAACCAATTTAAATTGTCCTTCTGTGTAGAGGCTTGTCTGAACACACTGGCCTTCCCGTGTCATCCACCCAATGACACTATGCCACAGGTATTCCCCTCATACAGCACAGATGCTGCAGACAACAACAGATTTATGTATTTGTGAGCATATTTTCTCTGCTAGACTCTAAACAACTTAATTGACTATTAACTAGAGAGAGAGAGAGAGAGAGAGAGAGAGAGAGAACGCAAAAGACAGAGAGAGACAGAGAAGAACATATGCATGTTCCATGGCACATGTGTGGAGGTCAGAGGACAAGATCTGGTGTTGGTCCTTGTCTCCCTTGTTCTCCGAGACAGGGTCTCTTGTTGGCCTCTGTGTAAACCAGACTAGCTGATCCGTAAGCTTCCAGGGATCCTCTTGTCTCCACCTCCCATCTCCTGTTAAGAGAGCTGGTATTAGAACCATCAGTCAATGTGCCCATCTTCTTGAAGGTTCTGGGGATCTGAACTCAGGTCTCCACGTTTCCGTGGCAAGTGCTTTACCCACCCATTAGGCTCCCTGCCTAATCCTGAGCCCTTCCGTGTCAAATTCCTAGCACGTCTCAGAGGATGCATGCAGTAAATGCTGTAGAATCCTTAAATTCCATTGCATTTTTCTGGTCCTGACCCTGGCTGGAAACCCTGTGGAAAGTTAGTGCCCATGTACGTGACAGGGACACATGCAAAGAAAGGGTTGTAGAGTTCCAAAGAAGAGAGGTCACAACTGCTTGAAGTCATAAAATGTTTTCTGAAAAAAAAAAAGCTGCCCCTGAGCTGAACCGTGCCTGGTTGACTATCTTGCTTCCACTTCTACACTGGGACTCTGTGGCTACCCTGTTTTTGATTTTCTGACAACTCGTTGTCTCCTGGGGTATTGTACACGATGGTCTCTTCAATTTCCTTTGGCTAACCCTGATTGCTTTTGGCAAACAGAGCTAGCAGACTGGATGCTGCTTCTTTGGATGTTGAATGGCCAACTATCTCTCTGCAGCCCACCATGCACTGTGCGCACATAGCATCTCTACAGCCCTGCACATGCAGGATTAGTGGCCATTTACATACATGCAATTTTGTTTTCTGGCTGTGAGCTGCTGGTGGCCATCTGCCCAATTGCTTTCATTTTTTTTCTGCATGTGGCAGAGAGTGAGTCCCGGAAGCTGCTTTATGAAAAGCTGGAAAGGAGAGCAAGACAGTAGAGTTATCTGGAGGCTGGTGGCCCAGAAGTCCTAGTTAATTCCCAGCTGTTTCCTCCAAGGAAGATGTTTCCAAGTTGAAGTTTGTTGGGGAAGCAGTGATTTAGAATGCATTTTTCTTCTACCCACATGGAGAGTTTGGTTTCCTTACTTCAGTGAGCATTGGGCAAATTATTCAAAAATAGGGCTTGGACTAATAGTAAAATTTTACCATCTAGAAAATATGTCATCATTGATTTTGAAGTTATTTAAATTGAAGGACACCTTTGTGAATTAAAACACATTACTACCTGTAAGCAGTCTAAATGATTTTTCCCCTACTTCATTTTTATGCGTTCTGGAAAATGTATGGATTACCCACTAAACAACCTTTTCTCTGCAGGTGTGATCCCGCAGCAGAGTCTTTATCAGATCATTGCTGTCCTCCTTTGGACCTGACAGGTGACATGTAAGGGCCAAAGACTAAATGCCCACAGACCACATGGGAGCAGCGGCCACTCTCTTGCCAATCATTTTATGATGGGCAGAATGGGGCCGTACAACGCAGACGGGATAGACAGACCTTGACTTGGCTACACATTCAGCTTGTTATGAATCTCTTTTACAACACATTCAATGGGGATTATGTTGTCTTGCTGGGCATGGTTGTGGGAAGGTTGAAGATGTAGTAGATACAGTGTCTCTCATGGACCTAGTGTTGCCCTTGGCAGAGAGCAAATGGGGGATCGTTGCGTGGGTCAAGAGAAAAAAAGTAAGTGAAATACTAAGAAGGCAGGAATATATTTTAAAAACTTGATTTAAATCACTATAAACTTTTTCTGCTTCTTAATGATTTTAAAATTGCATCATCATAGCTATGTTTGTGTTTTCTAAATATACCAATCAGATCAAGTTTCGAAAGTATAAGCCAGGTATAACTCTTCAGAGCCTGTCTATGTTTATGGGCAGAGGTGTGGTTATTTGTATGAATAGTATATAAGAGACATATATCTATATGTAATGCAACTATTTGTTTTCATAAACTATGTATGTATATATTTGAACATACTCATCTAATGATTTAATACATGCTGATTGTTTTGTATGTCAACTTTCTCTAAGCTAATTGGATTGAATATTATAGAAAATTTCATTTAGAGAAGTTAGTAATTATCCATGTAATATGCAGATTATATATGACTATAAAATGCATATTTCAGCTATGAGTTTAATTTCAGATGCTTATGAGTTCAGATAGACCACTAATGAAAGCACATAGTAAACCACTGCCCCCATTGTCCCCTTGTAAGGCCCTACACAGTCCAAGACACCAACTACACAGAAGAGTCCTCTAACAAATGATTGGTATGGTATCACATGCTGATTCCAGGTGGTACTTGGTTTACCCCAAGGATAAGGATTGCTGGGACCCATCAGACAATTCAGGATGAGAGACTAGCCATCTGTGCAGAATAGCTGCTGATGGGACTGACATTATCTGGTTAAAACCCCTCTTTCTGTAACTCCAGCTCATTTCCTTCCCTTCTCTCTCTCCAGGGAGACTGGAAGAGAGGTCAGGACCTTTCTTATATTCTGCTGGGCCCAACAGGAGCCATAAAGATAAGCCCAGCTCTTCAAAGCCCTGGGACCACTGACAATTGTTCAGGGGATTTTCCTGGCTCTTACAGGGAAGAGGTTTGGGGAAGCTGGGGTGCTTATCAGCTTGAGGATATTGCCTGGGGCTGGGCTTTGGGGGAAACTTCAAGAATGCCCAGCTTCTAGAGATAACAAGGCACTTCAGATTGACACCTCAGCTGAAGGACATCCCAGGGTAGTCACAGAGAATCCGGGGGACTCAGCTTTACAAAGCCTTGGTTTTTGTTTACATTGTGTTATTTTGCCTTTTTCTTTTTAAATGAAGCAGTGTTTCATTTGTGCTATCCAGGGTAATAGGCTCCAGATAAAGTATTTTAAGGATGTGACAATTAGATCTAATTAGACAATTAGATCTGGAATTCATAACTGCCACCTGTAAGCAATCCACGTCAGAAGGACCTAGGTGTTTCCCTGTGGATAAAGAGGACCGTGTCTTCAGCTGTGTCCTGCTTATACTATAACTTCTAACTGCATCACACTGAGAGACGTTGACCTTTTCAAATGTTTTATTGGTTCTTTGGGGGTTTCCATACAATGTATTTTTATTCATTCATTCCTCTCTCCCCTAAATGCTCCCAGATCCAACCCCTTTCCCTATGCCCCAACTGAATGCCCTTTGATTCTCTTCTGGGTTTATACATACTTGCATCTTAGGACATGGGGAGACAAAGCTGTTTCACTTGGAAGCTACCCACCCTTCCCCGCCCCAGCTAGATTTCATAGTGCCAGAGGGTGAGATACATTTCTACCAAAAGAGAAAAGTAAGCATCTGTCGCACCAGCTCCAAACTGTGTGAGCTACAGTAACGACCTACATGGCAAGATACGCACGCTGGCAAAATAGGGGCACAGGCAGCACAGAAACATCAGACCACTTTCTGTTTACATTTAAGGCCTGACCCACAAAGTCAAACTCGTTCGTGGCACTGTTGTGAAGCCAAGAACCAGATAGGTCATATGGCTCTGTCAGCATTATCCTGCTAAACGAACAGAGCACTGAACTGCCCATGACTTTGTTACACCCAAAGATTAGTGTCCGCCTCAACCTTTGTCAAGGTAAACTTCTTCTTGCAGTTGATGGTGATAAATACAGAGGCTCACAACTGTATAATGCTCATTCCTGAACCGGACATAAGGATCAGGGATCATTGTGGAAGAAGGATAGAAAGACTGTAAGAGGTGGTGGATGATGCTAAAGAAACGGGTTTTTCTGGACATTGCTCATATAAACCCATAGCAATTGTGATAGTATGCATGATGCATGAGCGCGAGCCAGACAAACTTTCACCCTGGAGAGGGTGTGCAGAATGACGTCCCCAGCCATGGCTGAGAGATCAGCAACTGAAAGCTGACGGGAAGGGGAAGGCTAGCTTTTTTGTTTCGTTTTGTTTGTTGTTTTTAAAGGGTATCGCTGCTGGCAAGCCAACCGGATTCCAATGGACAGTCACATATCCAAGGGTATACGGACAGCGCACATTTTGATTTAACAGGTTAAAACAAACACACAGAGCCTAAATTTTCTTTGGGGGGGTTGGCAGAGTGTGAGACACACTGAAGAAAATCTGAGTCTAGTGACTTTGGGAAGTTTTGCAAAGTTCTCTTGTGGTCTGGGATCGCAGAGGCAGGGGTGGAGGTGTTGTACATCTGAGTACTTCCCGAAATTTCTCTGTAAGCACATACACATATTTGTATAATTTCCAGCCCTATCCTAGGCACTTTTATGCCTATTACCTAATTTGGGTTTTTTGGTTTTTTTTAAACTTTTTTAATTATTATTATTAAAAATTTCTATCTCCTCCCCTCCTCCCAATTCCCTCCCCCCCTCCATTTCCAGTCCAAAGAGC
>LOEQ01006278.1:9410-51395 GCA_001685075.1 Bramus lutescens | reverse complement strand
CATTGGAGCACTGGACTGAGCTCCCAAGGTCCAAATGAGGCGCAGAAGGAAGGAAATCATGAGCAAGGAAGTCAGGACCACGAGGGGTGCGCCCACCCACTGAGACGATGGGGCTGATCTAATGATTTTCTTCATTAGTTTTTATAAAACTTTATTATAACTCTCCAGCCCATTCTTTCAAGGGCCAGCAAGATAGCTTATTAAGTGATGGCACTTGGTCCTAAGCTTGATGAACAGACTTTGATAGCCAGAACCCATGTAGTAGAAGGGAAGAGCTGACTCTTATAGGAGACTTCTGAGTTCCACACGAATGCTATGATCTATCTGAGGGTGTGTATGTGTGTGTGTCTGCGCACACATATACAAACAAACGCTAGAGACAAACAGGTGATTTACAGATATTCCTTTCTTCTTGTAAATTACAGTAACGAAAAGCAGGGGCTGGCAAAGGCTATTTCTCCAAGCCTGTCAGGTTTGCAGATGATGGGGTGACCAAGTCTCACGTAAACAGTAGCACATGCAACCTCTCTTGTCCAGGTGAAGAGAAACCATGTAGTTGTCTTTTGGATACCTGGAGCCAGCTGTGCCGTCTTTTACAGCCATCCCAGCCTTTCTTGGTGATTGCCCTCCATCTACTAAGGCTTTTCTTCTCTGTTTGGCTCCCAAACTGTGCTTCCTTGTTCCCGCTAGTTCCTATAGATTGATGCGCCATGCATTGGAGAGCAAGTCTTTTTCTGTGCTCCCAATTTAAATAACTCGAAGTAAGGAGGCCCTGATGATTTCAGGGGACCATGTGACCCTTCCTATGTCTGACAAAGATGCACGGTGATGCCCACTTTTGGAGAAGAAACTGTTGTCTCATGGACATCTGGACCTTTTGGTTAAAGAGACCATTTCCCAGAAGGAAAGGGCATGATGAATATGAAATACATGTCTTCTACAGATGGTCATTCAGTTCACACTTGGTCACAAAGGGGACTTACGTGAATGTCACCCTATTTGCACTAACACCGCCGGCTTTGTGGGACAGAAATTATTATCCTGATTTGACAGACGAGGAAACTGATCTCAAAGAAATGAAGCTGGGCCAGAGGTCACACAGCTAATAAGTGTCTGGGGAAGTATTCAAATGCTGATTTCCAAGATTCAAATTTCATAAAGCAACGGAGACTGAAAGGCCTTCTGGATGTTCAACAACAAATTCAATTGAGCATTGTGTAATGATAATGGCGTGTGTGTGTATGTGGTATGCATGTGCATGTCTGCCTTTAATACTGGGTAATTCTAGTCCAGCTTTGGCAACATCTTCTTGTTAGTACATTTGTTAGATTGACAAGAAATAGAATCCCTGTCAAGCTAGGTGGCTCACATTTTTCGATTAAATTGTAATTTTAGATGGTCTATTACAGAAAGGATTAACCGTTGCATCTTGCAGGGACTTCTACCTCTATCATGGCTGTGAGTCAAAGGTTTTTGTTTGTTTTCTGAGTTTCTTTCAAGATTCTAGAAACACTCATTTCCTCATCCATTTAAGCATCCCTCCCCTGGTGCATCCATCCATCAAGCCACCTATTCACTCAGAAGCCTACAGACGATGTGTGCCATGCCAGAGAGCTAACCACTGAATGGCAGAGAGATAATGGAACACCAACCCGCTCTTTACAGAGTTCGCAGTCAAGGTTGGGAGAAATCAGTTACTAACAAAGGACTCCAGGAACACAGGCAGCTCTCCTGAGGCCACCCGTGATTCTCTCACTAAGGAAACAAATACTCATTGCATTGTACGTGACAGAATGTTCCTTCGCCAGCAAGGCCTGTCACTTGATTATAATTTGATAGAGCATTCATTGTTTTTCAAAAAAGATGAAAACGAGAAGGGTCATGGGCACAGGAGAATCCAGACTAAGGGGCACCCATGTCAGAATTCTCTACCCGTTGACCGAGTGGTACACATTGGGACTTGGCACCATCAGTTCAGTTCAGAGGCATCCCTTGAGGATCAGTCTATCCTCTTCTGATTGCTCTGCGGGTGACAATTAAGCCATATAAGTGGGACAATAATTTTTATTTCTTTCAACTCATCCAAGATTGCAGGATATAGCAGGGGCCTGGAATTTCCTGGAGTTCCCAACCACTTCCCTACCTGCCTCATAACATACTCAACTGTCAACACGCATGTTCACATCTTACTGGCTCAGGTTCAGGAGTGTTGAAGCTGCTTCTTCCCGCATGAGATTGCTCTGAAAGAGCCTTCCATGGAGCTGTTTGCACATCTAGAGAGCATTTCCATCTCCATAGCATCTCCATTTCCATCTTCTCCCGACTCATCTCCTGCCATGCCACCGAAACATAGCAGGTGCACGGAATGATTCAAACAAGCGGAGGAAAAAGCATGAATGATTAACTAGATCAGGAAGGGCTGCAGACAGGAGGGGAGTTGGAGCTGAGCCCTCAATTTGAGAATAATTTTGATAAGCAAGGAATGTAGGTGACCGCATTCCAGGCTGAGTGAAACGTGAACAGCACATGGGAGCCAAGGGTAAGCGCAAGGAAGAGAAATGTACAAGGGGCAGATTGGTAGAAGTAAAATAAATAAAAAACATTAGCAAATTCAATGGACTCAATGCTCAAGAAATTTGCAGTTAAGGAATTAATCAGAAAAAAATGCAAGGACTTGAGTTCAATGTTTGCATGATCAGTCTGAAAGGAAGACACAATTAGAGGCAGAGCGTCCTGTGAGGGACTAGCCAGACTGGCCCAGGACAATCCTTTTCTAATTTGTAAAGCAGAATTATAATTTTAGGGGCTCTGTATTACTTTTTATACATGAGGTCATAGTTTCTTCCAAATCATGAGAACTCTGTCCATGTTTGCAAACTATTTGTGTTGTGACTTCTTTAATAATTTCTGCCAGGGGACTGTTTCATGTGTGTAGCCCCAACATATGAGAAATTCAAGCTAGGTCCCAAAGGTTTACTAAGCATGGATTCTGTACATCGTGTGTCCCCAGAGACCTCTGGGACAGTGAAGAAAATGTGTGAGAGAATGGGCTTACTGTTCCTTCAGTTTACTCCAATCCTGTTGAAGGAAGAAAGCTATGTGTCCAGAGCCTTTAGGGGCTCTGAGAGGAGTTGACAGTATTCTTGGCCAGTGGTACCTTATAGCTGAGTCTGAGGCAGAGACAAGTGGAGAAAAGGGGGCCTCTGGCAGCAGGGACCTCAGAAATCCTCAGTAGCCAAAGGATTCATTCTGAGCTAAGCCCTTCTGGGTTCTGGTGCTCTACTGGGGCCGTGCCTCAAAGGAGAGCTCTGGCCACGTTGTGGAGCAGATACTTCATAACTGTGTCTCCTACAGGGCACATATGACACAAGAGCTAGATCATCCTTGCCCCTGGAGGAAGGACAGCAGCTATATGCACACATCTGGGCAGAGCAGAAGGAGACTTGTCCCTGGCTTGTCTACATGCAGCAATGGATGGCCAAAGTCCAGGGAGTTTTACAGTCTGGAACTTGCCCCCCTTTCTGAATTTTGAGAAGATAGTAGCTCTGGGTGGAGGATTTGGGGCTGTGTGTTGCCACAAATGGGACATTTCGAGTGCCCATGAGGAAGGAGACCAGAGGCTGGAAACTCACCTGTGTGGCCTGCAGGTTTCTCTGCCTCACATATCCAGGAAATCTGAAGACAAGGCGAGGCATCTGTGAACTCATGCCACAAGACACTTACCATTAACCCCACCACCACCACCACCACCACCACACACACAGTTTCACAGACAGGGAACTGAAACATCCAGAGAACAAGGCATGGTAACTAATGACCCATTTGAAAAAAACGCGGACCACAGCCTACACCCTCCGTTTGCAATGTTCACATCCTTTCTGCGCAAACAGAAAGATGCTGCAAGCCCCCAAGAGGCTCAGAAAGTATTAGAACATGTAAGGAAGACAACAGCAGAGGCCCATTTTAGTCAGCAATGACTTCCACAATTTTTCTTAGAATACTGCAAGCTGGTTCATTTCACAGCAAATTTCTCACAGTTCTGGAGGCTGCAACTGGTTTGGGAACTGTTGTCCTTCCTTGGCTTGTAGATGTGTGGCTGCTTGCTATGTCTACCTGGTATGTGTGCGTCCGGATCGCTTCTAAAGAGTCTATGACTAGTAAGAATCTACTCATATGACCTTAGGGTTAGCTTAATTACTCCTTTGGAGACCCTTTGTCCAAACATATTTACATTTTGACCTTGACCTTCTGGGGGCTCAATACATGGACTTGATGGAGCAATTATTTAGCTCTTAAAAATGCACACAGTTTTAAAAAAATTATCTACTTAACACAGATAGGGGAGCTCCATGAGGCTTAGTGGAGAATACTTAGGCATTTCTTCAACCACCAAATGCTTCCTCTTATTTTCTTTTTTTTTCCCCAACCAAATGCTTCTAAATTTTCCCCATTAGACCGTAGAAGTGCCTCAGACCCTGGGGAGTGGCCCTGAACTTCCTCAGTCACAGAGGAGTTGTTATTACCTTTGTTCCATAGATTTGGAGGTGGGGGAAGAAGGCTTAGGGGAGGTTAGAAAACTGCCTTGAAGCATCACACATAGAGCCTGGTCAAGAGGGGATTCGAACTTCATCTTACCAGCCTCATTCTCTGGGAAGCTTGGGGGTGGTGGACGGGCTGTCAAGGGAATGTAGTTTAGATTTAACGGCAAGCTTGTTCAGCTTTTTTCCCACCTTTGCTCACGCTGAAATGATTAAACTGGCAGGGGAGGGGTTGGAATGCAGATACTATTGCTTTCAGAAAATGAGGCTCCCTCGGGTGACCCTTTCTTACTGTCTCAGCTGAGAAAGAGCCCCTAGCCAGAGAGAATCAAATACTTTTCAAATGTCTCATTAAAATATAAAGGTGATTCTTGCATTGGTGCTATGATAAAGACTACAAAGTAGTGCTATGAAAACTCCCTGGTTTACCCTGCTGAATAGGGCTCTGCTCCGGCAGCAGAATGAATTAGCGGCCACCCCATTATCTGTAACCCTTAGAGAGCGCAACTTGGGCTTTGATCTGCCAGTGTCAGGGAAACTGATAAAAACTCGTTCTGTTTTCAGGCTTCCCAGGCCTGAAAGTCTCCTTTCCCTTCAGCACGCTATAAATGACCCTCTGAAGTGGCTGGGCATTCTTTCACGGCCTTGTTTCCAATCTATTCATAACCACGGTTATCAATTATTATGCCAGCTGGAATTCCTGAGGGCCAGGAGCCTGTCAGGAACTCTAATTGTGGTTCAAGGATAAAAGCAAAAACACACAAATTTTAGCCAATCATAATTAACTTATTCTCCAAGTGCAAGGGGGGGAAAAAAGAACTGCCCCCCCAAAAAAAACCAAAACAACACAAAACCAAGGCCTATGAATCCCCCTCTGCTAATCGCTCTTGAAAGCAGCCAGAAAGGGGAGGGGGCGCTTTTATTACCATGGTGGCTCTGGATTGGCTCCCCTAGGAGGAACTGAAGCCAACTGGCAACCAGAGAACTTCTCAAATCATTGGGGCCTTTTTAAAAAAAAAAAAAAATCTTAAAACCCTCATTTTTCAAAGTACCACGATGTTTTTCAAGCTCCTGACAGGGCTTTGAATAAACAGGCATTGATTTCTCATTGAACCCTAACACTGAGTGGCCCCAAATACTTCATTGAAGATGGTGATCTGAGATAGCTATCATATTAATAATGTGGTCATGTGTGAACTGGAAGGGGGCCTAAGTCACCATACCACCAGGCACAAGGTTAGGCAAAAGATGCCCTGTTAGGCCTCAGTACTGGGCTTCACTCTTGGGAGGTGCTCGTCAGGTTATCCCGTCCACACCCTGCTCTTGGGTTTACACTGGCCAGCCGCCAAATGTCTCGAAGGCATCTGGCTGGTGGCAGAGGCATCTGAATGGAAGGCCCATGATGTCATGGAAAAAGCATGGCTAGGAGGGTGACAGGTCTCAATTTTTAAGCCTCTGTGAGGCTCAGTGTCCTCTCTTTTTACACCCACTGATAGCAGGCACAATTTGTAGGATTGCTGTGGGGCCTAAGAGAAAAGCCCTCAGCAAAGTGCCTGATGCAAGATGGCTGATAAATAAATGTTTGCTGTGGTTCTTGGTGGTGTTGAAATCTACGGTCTCAATAAATGCTATTCCTGTTAAGGGTCTCTGAAATCTATGGTTTTAGGTAGCATTAACACAGAATCTTTTTTGTAACACTTAGTAGGATAGCAGATTCGAGGGGCAGCACTTAGTAGGATAGCAGATTCCAAGGATCAACACTTTATACAGCAAAGATGCTGGGAAGGATATCCCAAGAAGAGACGCAATCAAATGCTCATGGGGCAAAAGGAGAAGTAGGCATTCAAATGAGGTGATTAAATAGTGTAATTATTTCCACATAGAATATCTGATCACATAGAAAGCTTATTTGTATTTTGGTCACCGCTATCTAGCACTTCAAAAGCAACTAAGAGGATCAAATCACCATGGGATTTTATTGTCTATAAAATCAAGAACCTAATTATATTTGTGACATTTGTTATTATGACGGCAAGCTCAGAGGTTCAGAACTTTGACTTATGAATGATATTCCCATGCTGTTGTATTAGTTTTTGTTCCCCAAAGAGGTGAAACTCTATTATACTTTGTTTTTCATAAAGACTCATTTACATATGCAGGAGTGTGTGTTTTCAATATATGCTCCTCACTGAGCATAACCTGGAAGATGGTCCCAGTAAAGTGGTTAGTCACCAACTGTCCTTAAAGTGAAACCTTGACATTATAATGGTGGGACACATTAAGGAAGGGTTCTTTCTCACTGAGGTGACATCTGGGGTGACCCTGACCCCATTTTGGGACCATACTGTGGGGACTGATGCAGCTAATATTGTTAGAACTTGGGAAGAAAAGGATAAAGGAAGGGAATGTGCTCATGAGGACTTTGGCAGAGGCGTAATTCAAAGTCTTTCGCCTGTTCTGGCCATCTACGTAACTGCTTACTAATTACCAGGGAGGCTGGGAAATGTTGGGAAACATACAAACTACCGTTGAATGGAAATTGTCCCTGCTCTTAGAGAACCATAGAGATGGGATATTGGCTGGTTAAGACAGAGTGGTGAGATGGAGGCTGGCGGGTAAGCGCCTGAATAAAGGAGCCCGGGGACATTGGTGAGACATTGCTTAGGAAAATGTCACACAGACGTCTATGTCCATGTGTAAGAGAAGACTGCTTCTTTGTTTCTCGGCTGCCTTGACCTGAATAATCACAAGCTATATTAATTACAACACTGCTTGGCCAATAGCTTAGGCATATTCCTGGCTAACTCTTACTTCTTAAATGAACCCATTTCTATTAATCTGTGTATCATCATGAGGCTGTGGCCTACAGTAAGGTTCCAGCGTGTCCTCCTTTGGCAGCTACATGGTGTCTCCTTGACTATGCCTACTTTCTCTCTAAATATTTCTGTTTGGATTTTCCGCCTGGCTTTGCTCTGCTGAGCCATTGGCCAAAACAGCTTCTTTATCATCCAGTGCTAATAAACATATTCATAGCATACAGAGGAGAATCCCACATCATCTATGCACCTCCAGATAGGGAGCCAACGACAGAACAAAGTAATGATTTTACTGAAGCCCAACCTGGCAAACAAATGAGATTGTTTGGGTTGTTTAAGTATGAGTATGCAATCATAGTCTACAGTTGCATCACCATAAAGTCTACCTCAGCCTGTGGGATGAGCTCACAAAAGCTGCATCCTTGGTGTTCTCTGCACTCAACAGGCCGGGAAGTTTCTTCTCTCTCTTAGGTTAGGGCATATATAAGTATATGGAGGGTACTTGTGAATTTTGTTTTAGCTCTTTAGGACTCATATGGTTGTTTACTTCCCAGGGGAAATAATTCAGTTCAGAGGAAAGTACTCCACAATAGTACTTCTCCCAAAGGGAAATAATTCAATTCAGAGGAAAGTACTCCACAATAAGGGAATAGAGTTGGCCTCCTTAAGAAGTTTACAGTCTCCCAAGAGTCTGGAGAACTTGGCAGGTGGCACCCAAAAAAGCAATACATGTGCTTTCTGACAACAGCTGCTTTCAGCGCTGAGTGAAGATATTTGTGCTAATACAGATAATACATCACAGAACATGAAATGGACTCTAGGGATGATGGAATGTTTATCAAAGGCAAGTACATTGGTTGTTCAGCTTGGGGCTCAGAGATGAATTGACCAACTTGGGTCTCAGAGGTGGATCCAGTTGCTGTTGGAACTGACCAGAAGGGGCTACCCCCACCTACACGGTCTTAAACTCCTGACAGCAAAGTATCACCAAAATCTAACTTTAAAAAGTTGATTGAGAATTTCATACATGCAATTCCACTCTATTCCCTAATAGCACTATTCCCTTCCAAGTTCATGATTTCTCCCTCTCTAAACAACAACAACCCCCCCCCCAAGAATTTACTCAGTGCTGCTAGTAGCCAGTTTGTGAAAGGGTAGAGAGGGCCATCTACTGGATAAGAGTAGCCTCTCAGGGACCAGATAATGAGAAGACACACTCTCTCTCAAAAGCTCTCAGTTGCCAAGTAGCTTGCTGGCAGGAGGTGGGACTTCCTGTCGACTTCCTCCCTCCCAGGCTGGGATTTCAACTAGCTTGATCTTGTATAGGTAATGTGTCTGGTGTCACAGCTGCTGTCAGCTCTTATCTACAACTGTCCTGTTGTGTCCAGATAATGCTATTTTGCTATGGGTAAAAGTTCCTGGCTTTTACTGTATTTCTACCTTCTCTTCCACAATGATCCCTGATCCTTGGGAGGAGAGAGTATGTACGATACAGATGTCCACTTAGGGCTGAGAATTCCACCATTTCTTGTTCACTACACCTTGGTCAGCTGTGGATCTTTGTCAGTCTCCATGGACTGAGAAGAGAAGCTTCTCTGATGAGGCTTGAGAAAGACACTAAACTAGACTTAAGTCCATATGAGATGTTAGTTAGACAACTATTTCTTACTAATTATTTTCTTCTTAATAAGGAAAATGTTGTCCAGATACAGGACATCATGCCCTTAGCTGATTAAACACTACAGAACCACCTGGAGCCAGAGTTAGACCCACAATTGTTTTAACATAAAAATTGAATGATGGTTAAACTACTGTTTCTTCTTCATCGCCTTCATCTCCTCCTCTTCCTCCTCCTCCTCTTCCTTCTCCCTCCCTTCCCCCCTCTTTCTCTTCCATCTGGAATGAAATTCACATTATAATTATAGCCACTCCAACAGTTATCAAAGCACCTGGAAACAGATCCTGGGTTCATCACTCTGAAGTACAGTTTTGGAGGTCAAATGCAAAGGATCCCAGTGGATGGATGTAATTGTGGGACCATCCAGAGATTCTAATGAACTTTGATTTGGATGTTTAAAAAGTGTTCTCCATTTTGGCTTCTCCTGGTTCCCCTGCCTAGGACTTGGAATGCCAATAACTCTTGCCTTTACTTTCTAGGCACCACTCAGGGACTTTCTTTCCTCCCCACAGCTGGCTATAATACAAATGGAACTAGCAGCCCACTTGTGGGGTCTTAAGAGATAGGCTCACTGAAGGGGTACCCCAACTTCTCTACCCAAAATACCCATTCAGTTCAAATGAGCCAGATTGATCATCACCCTAATGGCAGTTAGGGTCACCTCTTCAGAGGTGGAAATGATAGGAATAAGGGGTGGAAACCAGACAGGCAATCAGCAGCACTTCCAGAAAGGCCTTTCATTCTCTAGTCAGGAGAGAGCTCTGGTTCTTTTTCTTCTAAGTGAGCATTCCTACTTAAAGACTGTGTGTGAGGGTGGGAGCTACATCTCCAGACAGATATCAGGTTAAGCCCTCAGAAATGGATCTCTAGATTATCATCATGAAAATGGATTGCATCGATTCTCCAATTTTAGCTAATCCCTGAAGGATTTTAGGGTTACTTCCCCAGGAGGAGGTTTTGTAATAAAGAATAGAATTCAGTTGGGTGGGTCCTGATCAAGGGACCACCCCTCAGGGATGTGGGACCACTTCTAGGAAAGTAAGAGTCATCTTGATTGATGCTAAAGAGATAGGTGAAATAATTATCCCTTTAATATACTTTTTCTGCCCCAGCATGCCTGATTGCTTTTATGACTTACATGGAAAGGCGGAGCTTCTATTCTTCTGAGACCATATCTCACACCACTGTAATCCTGGCTGTTGTGAAGACCAGGCTAGCCTTTGAACTCAGAGCTCTACTTGCTTCTGCCTCTTGAATGCTGGGTTTAAAGGTGTGTGTTACCATGCCCAGCTTTTCTATCTCTTTTCTAAACTTCCCTCTTTTTTAAAGCTACTTCCCTGCCACCATGTAGCTGACTTCTATTCCAGCTTAACTCAAACAACATGACATTTTCCCTTCTCTCTGCCATTCTCTTCCTTGGTATCTGAGATTTACAACTTGCTTGCCATGAGGTTTTTCTTTTAAACTAGTAAAATTGTTCTGGAGGGGGAAAATTGGACATCAGTTAGATGGTTGTTCAGGCAGGGGGACAGTGATGAACGATGAAGGGTAGATATGATGGCTGCTATCTTAGGCCAATGCAGATGTCTTGTTGGTAAATTTTATCCCAGTGGGTACCAGCAACAAGAACAGCAAAAATATTTCTAAAACATACTTGAGAGCATAGAGAAATGCCCCAGGAGGCCAAAATAGCTGAGCTTACTGGAGGAAGATTTTAGTTGTTTTCACTGTTTGTAGATAGGGCTGGCACTGTTAAAATGTATAATTGCCCCAATATAGGGCAATGCTTGAACTGATGCTAACTCTTATTATCATATAACTTTTTGTTCATCTTTCTTTCAAAGCAAAGATCCAAGGGGGGGAGGAAATCAAGATTCTACAAAGAACATGATGATAATTCAGTAGAGAAAAGGTTAAGGCATAATTGTGTGTCTGGTGTATGAATGTTTTCCATTTTCATGCATGAAAATTTGTCATCGAGGGTCTTTTAAGTATGTAAGATTATATTTATTACCCTTCCATCAATAATGAAGCTGAGATCTTTCCAGAAAGTCCAAGGGATTTGCTCAAGGCTGCGCAGCTGTATTTCCCAGAGCTAGAATTCAAATGCAAAGCTAATTCTAGCTTCATAAATGACTAACGATTGTGCCCTCTCAGCAGGTAGGTCGTAGGAGCTGTGGAGGTGCTGTCTGGCTAGTCCCTCATTTACTAAAGTTTCTCCATTGTGCTCACCACCAACCTTTCCTCCCCATTATCATCACCATCATTTTCTTCATCTAAAGCAGTGGTTTCAGCCTGTGGGTCAAGACCCCCTGAGGGTCAAACAACCCTTTCACAGGGGTAACCTAAGACCACTGGAAAACATTTATATTACAGTTCATGACACTAGCAAACTTACAGATATGAAGTAGCAATGAAAATATGGTGTGGGAGGTCCTTCTGTCTATGTGCTGCTTTCATTGGTTATAGCAGAGCTATAGGGTAACAGAGCTAGGTGGGGAAAACTAAACGGAATGCTGGGAGGAAGAAGGGTGGAGTCAGGGGACACCATGGAGCCACAGGAGATAGATGTGCTGGAACTTTGCTGGTAGGTCACGACCTTGTGGTGATACACAGATGAATAGAAATGGGTTAAATTAAGATGTAAGAGTTAGCCAACAAGAAGTTAGAGCTAATGGGCCAAGCAGTGATTTAATTAATACAGTATCTGTGTGGTTATTTTGGTTCTGGGAGGCAGGGATAAACAAGCGGTTCCCTCAACAAAAATAATTTTAAGTTTTGGATTTTAAATCAGTCCCTTACCACATCATGAGGGACAGTATTAAATGGTCACAGCATTAGGAAAGTTGAGAACCAATGATCTAAAGGATAACCCCACTGTTTGGTAATAACTACTATTTCTGTTTTCAGCTTTGTCTTCAGTGGTACCATGTTTGTTTGAAATAATCTTTTGTTTAAAAATTAGAGTACAATTAAAAATTGTATGTGTATGTGCAAGTGTGCGCATGCATGTGTTTACATGCACAAGCATGCCACGGTATTCAAGAATCAATGATCTCTTCTACTCTGTGGGATCAAACTCATATTATCAGGCTTAGTGGCAAGTTCCTTTACATACTAAGCCATCTCACTCACTGGCCCACCTTAATTCAATTATTTAAAACCCTCATCCACTGCCTAGCTAATAGCTCTTTCTGACAATGAAAGGTAATTATTCAATAAAAAAATGATCAAAATCTTTTCATTGGGCCTCATTTCTTCTCTTTGGTTCTTCTAAAGAGGCAGCAAAAGTGACCTGGTTTTATTTCCAAAACTGAGGGAATAAGCCTGAAAGAATGAGAACGCATAATTATGTCTTTACTCTACCCACGAACAGTTCCTACACTGTGCGCTGACTTTATAGCTGGTCAACCCAGCAGCTGTTGTATGTACCAGGCACTGCTGGCATCTTAGAGAGGAATCAGTTTTGTTCTCTCCTGCCGGGAGTCTATCACCAGACTAATACTTGGCGAATTTCCCCGTGAGACCGGCTTTCCATCTCATCACTGGCATTTTGGTTAGATGTAGAAAATACACTATTCCACGAGCACACTCCGGAGCAGCAAATGATTGCTCAAACCAAAGCACCTGTTCCCGAGTTGCCTGGACTGGACACTGTTGTGCCACCACGTACCTATTGCCTCTGACTGTTTGATAAAATACATAGGCAGAGCCAAGTGGCTACTGCAGGAAGCATGGCACCTTCAAGAGAAAGGGTGACCATTTGACCTTTGAATGCTCTGTGGCCTGTACATTAGACCGGAACTTAAGAGTCGTTTCTGATAGGTGGACACTGACTCTGCCCCTTCACATCCCCCAGAGCACGCAAAAGACCCAAAGCCTTCTCTAGTTGTGCTACCCCTCATCCGAATACGTCTCTGCTTGCAGCACAACTTTTCAGAGGCATTGGAAGCTCTACACACATCACGTTCTCAAAATTCCTCTTAAAATTACGGAAATGGTCATTAATATCATGGATGACTTCCAGTCTGGAAACCGCAAGGCTCTTTGTTCTCATCTTACTCAACGGCTTCCTTGACGAAACAGAACTATCAGCCCCTCCCCCACTCTTTCTTACTCATCTTCTTCTAGCTTCGAGAATAAACCAGTTTCTTGACTTCCTCTACATCCCTGGTGCTTCTGGCCTTGGAGAGTTCATGGAGTGGCTCTTTAGTTCTCTGTCCTCTTTCCCCATTACTCATTTTCTTCCGTCTTACTTGGTCAGCCAGGCTGTAGTAATGAATTAGTACAAACAGTGTTTATTTCTCAGGGATCTGTAGTCTAGACGGCCAAGGTCAGGGTGCTAACATATCTGGTTCCTGGTGATTGGCTTCTTCCTACTTATCGTTTCTCAGGGGATGAGGGGAAGAGGGAGGGAGAGAAAAGGAGAGGGGAAAGAGACTAATGGCACTTATGGGGCCTCGCATTGGTGACCACCTCTAAAATAAGTACCTCTTCTAAGTCCTGTCTTTAGACATCACCCACATGTGATCCTGGTGCAAACCTTCAATGCAGAACAGAGAGGGTTCCCAGGCTCTCATTCCCACCCATGTGTCTCCTCTATAAAAATGCAGGACTGTCAATGAGACGGATCAAATCACAAGAGCCCAGATGAAACCGTAACCCCCTCCCCCATGCGAACATAGTATTGAGACACTTAAGGTATGCAAAACTTAGACTCCTCCCTGACTGGTCTGTTCTTTCACATCTTAATCCGATCCATTCAGAAATAATGCTAGCTTTTCCACTGTGCCCTTACACTACTTTGGACCAATTGGACTCCAGGTTTATCTCATCTGGATTATTACAAGAGTTTCCTACCTGGTTTATTGTTTCTATATAGGAGCGCGCACACACACACACACACACACACACACACACACACACACACACAGTAGTCTGCTCTTAACAGAGTAGCCACCCATTCTTTACAATTCAGGTCAACTTTGTATTCTGCTTTTTCCTTCATCCTTTCCCACAGATCTCCATTTCTTTTTTTCTAAGAGTAAAAGCCAAATCGTTAAAAGGGCTCAGCTTTATTCCCCATAGCCCTAACCAGCTGCCACCACATGAGCCCTCTTTGACCATGCTTAGCATCTTGATTCCACACAGGACCTTTGCTCTCTACCTCAAACTCTTTCCGTGATGTGCAAGCTCCTGCTTGAACATTCCCCGCTTGAGCACAGTAATTGCCTTATTCACATTTTTTAACGTTGCGAACCTCCGCCTTCGGCATTCTTTCTCCTCTAATCGCACCCCCTCCCTGTCCCCCTGCTGCCAGCACTTGCCCTCTTCTGTCCTGCTGTATTCTCCACCCATTTGTTATGTCTATTATTGGCTGTTTGTTTTCTTTTACTAGACTATAATATCTGCTAGGACAGGAATTATTTATTGTCTGGTGTACTCGCTGATTTATCTTGCACGAGCAGAGCTCAGGGAAGGTACTCAACAAATATCTGTCCAATTAATGAATCTTTGTGTATGAGGTAGTGACTAACAGAGATAATTGGCAATGCTCGCTACTGTCAAAAAGAAAACACCGAGGAAAAGACAGAGACTTTTGGAGTCTCTAGCAAGAGGCAGACCCGCAGGAAAGGATACTCAGGCTTCTGTGTGGCTGCCTAGAGCCAGTCAGAGGTTTTCAGGGCATGGACTGAGTTGGGCTTCTTGTAGGAGCGGCCTGCATGTCCCAGATAAGCAGACATCATGTGCACTGGTCCGAGCTATGATGAGTGCATGAACTATTTTTACCCAGCAGAGGGTCAGATAATCCTATAGACATGATGTAAAGGTCTGAACCATGTTGTAGCATCTGTGGGGCTGGCAAGCCTTGCTGTTGATCCCAAGGATGTCTCACCCTCAGATAACATTTGAAAGCCCAGAGAAGGAATTTGTAAGTTGCTTCTAGCCCCGTGACCCATGAATAGTCTAGGGAGCTTTCCTGGGGTGGAGGTGGGTCAGGCACAGACTTGAAGTCAAGGTGGGGCTTGGGGTTTATTATATCTCTGTCACCCATAAGTTCTCCCACCTTGAGCAAGAGAATTAACCTTTGAATATCTTTATTTCCATTTCCAACAATGTTGGCTCTTTCAACAATCAAGATTAAGGGAAAATGAAATCATACATGTGAATGTTTTTTTAATATATAAATAAATTTGGAGGGCAGTATACTTCCTAGGGTGACACACAGAAGCAGGATAAACAAATATGCTATTGCATGAAATAGTTTTCTCTGCATTTATCTCTCTATATGAAGGGGATGTCAATACTGTTAAGCTTCACCTGGGCTCACATCTGTTGCTAGGAATTCAATATCCACTGTTATGGGGTGAAGTTTTGTGTCTCTTCAAAAATTTGTATGTTGAAATTGTAAGCGTAACATGACAATATGAGGGACTGGAGCCTTTAGGAGATGATGACATCATAGGGGCGAGCCTTCATGAATGAGTTTAGTCTCTGATAAAAAGAACCCATATGGCTCCTTGGCTTCTCCTCCATACATTTTTTTAACTGACAGTCACAACCAAAGAGTGATATGAGGAGCTGTGTAGTGAAAAGAAATCCGACTTTTCCTGTCTTGTTTTTAATCTCAAATTGATGTGAGCATTGTGTGGCACGTCAATTAATTTTAGTTTTTAAGCTTCTAATTTTCTCTTATTTATATTTACTCGACAAAATTTTTAAACACTCTTTGTGTCCAGGACTCTCCCAGGAGTAGCAACAGACTCAGAGTTCCCCAAGGAGCTACCATTCTAGGTCAAAGTGGGAGACAGCACAAACACAAACATGAATTATATTCTCAGGTCATAAGAAATTCCTGTAAGAGGTCTAGAGACAGATTTGATTTTTGTTTTTCTTTCTTTTTTTTATAATTCATAAGGCTTGTGGAAAGAACTCTGTAAGGGGAGAAAATTATGTAGAAATTTGAATGAGATATTTTTTGTTATAAGCAATAAATTTGAGTGTGTATTGTGTGTAGGTGTTTGTAAATGTATGTGTGCCTGTGCAGTTTTGTCAACATGTAGCAAGAAGAGGGACTTTTTTCCCTTTTATTGAAAATAACATTTTTCTCACATAACATATCTCGATTATGGTTTCCCCTCTCTCCATTCCTCCCAGTTCCTCTCCACCGCTTCCCTCCCATCGGGATCCACTCCCTTTCTGTCACTAGCAAACAACCAGGATTCTAGGGGAAAATAATATAATAAGATAAAACAAAAACATTTTAAAAGGACAAAACAAACAAGAGGAAAAGAGCCCAAGAAAAGCCATCTAGTTAGATCAGCACCAGTTGGTGAGGACTCTGCCTTTGTTTCCAGTGTATTTCTGACTTCTTTATCAAAAATCAGGTGTCCATAGTTGTGTGAGTTTATGTCTCATTCAGTTCGATTCCACTGATCAACGTATCTGTTATTTTCATGTCAATACCATACTGTTTTTATTACTATAGCTCTGAAGTTAGGGATGGTGATACTTCCAGCAATTCTTTTATCATTCAGGATTGTTTCAGCTATCCTGATTTTTTAATTTGTGTGTGTGTGTGTGTGTTTTCATAGGAAGCTGAAAACTGTCCTTTCACAGTCCGTGAAGAATTGTGTTGGAATTTTGTTGGGGATTGCATTGAATCTGTAGATTGATTTTAGTAGGATGGCCACTTTCACTATGTTAGTCCCCCCGAAGCATAGATCCATGAGCATAGGAGGGAGATCTTTCCATCTTCTGTCTTCTTCAGTTTCTTCCTTCAATGTCATGATAAACCAGAGCTTAAATTGGGTATCTCTGTCTATTGCCCTCTCCCCTGCTGTTTGAGACATGGTGTTTCACTGAACTGGAAGCTCACTCATTTAGCTAGACTGACTGGTCTGTGAGCCTTGGTAAGCTTCCTGCCTCTACATTCTCAGCACTGGAGAGCCTGTATGTGCCACCACCTGCCTCGCTTTTCACACGGATGCAGGTGATTTGAACATAGGTCCCCATGTTTTACCAACTGAGCTGTTTTCCCCCAACAAGAAGTAAATCTGTTGTATTCTAAAATACCATGAGCCGAAGGTGGCATATCAACTTTATGAAGAAAATCCATTTCCAAAGCTGAAATGGTGTTTACAGCAGCCTTACCACGGGGATGCCTTCCCTTGGCTTGATGCAAATCTTCGCACATCTCAAAGCACTGTTAGACAGCTAAACATTTTAAGTGAGTTTTACCTTTGGCTAAGTTCAAATGTCTCCCTTTTAAACATACATTGGAACTAGCTTTACTTTCTTGGAGCATAAATTGTTATTTGCTCATTCAAGTCTTTATTTTCTTCCTTCTAGATGCTAGTCCTATTGCATTTCTGTCTCCTGTAGAATTAGGTGTTGGACCTGTGAAGAAATTTGGTCAAATTGATGGTGCAGACAGGCCTGGATCATGAAATCTTCCAGTCTGAGTTCTCCTACACTTTCCCCTCTCTCACAGGTGAACACAGATGCCGATGAAGTCCAAGAGGAAGCAGATCCACAATTTGGCATCAGTGATGCGCTCCAGAATGACACAGGAAGGCCAAAAGCCATGTGTACTGTTCAGCTTCTCCACTTGAAAGAGAAATGGGCTTTGATTTAGTTAAGCCGATACCTGTCATAATTCCTTCCCAGGACTATGCTGAGCTAATGTGTATTGGGTTTAATGCTGTAGCAGTAAATCTTCCATGACTAATATGCCCTAGAACATCACAATATATTTGGCAGACATAACGCTGCTGAGGACACTTCTGACATCATACTCCATTGTTTACGTTAGAAAATCTAGACTTAATCAAACATGATTTATTTTTTTTCTCCCAAAAGACAGAATAAGGGAAATGACAAGAGTACATAGCTAATTTTTTCCTCAAACATGAGTCAGCCCATGATGGTAGAGCAGGTGCTTAGTGTGTGCCGTGTAGGAGAGGCCCAATCCCATTTATCTAGCATATGGATTTCATATACTGAATCGCTCAAGAGTGGTGTTATCAGGCTATTTCTTGCTTGTGAAATTTATGGGCTGGTGTCAGAGAGTGGCACACTCATTTGAGTTACCACAAACAATGGTATAACCCCAAAGGGACAGCCATGCTTTATTTCTGACTAAGTAAAGATGGGAACAGAGCAGCTCCCAATTAAATTCCTCATATGCTTTGGTTCCATGGTGGTTTAAAGGACAACACTTAAATCACTATTGAGTTAGCACCTTAGCATAGCCTCTTTGGCTGGCCTGTGACACAGCGGAGCAGGGGTGCCTTCCTTCTGAAATGGATGCGGGGGGCGGGGAGCGGAAGCATAGACCACACTTTGCGAAATGTATCAAGCACTTACTGCTGAGCGATAGCAAGTGCATAGGATAGCGCCCTTTTCAGACACATGAGAATGGTCTTCCCCCATAAAGACCCCCTCCCTCTCATTCAACAAATAATCCACAGTGCTTAGACTCTGAGCTGGTCAGCTGAGACATGACAAGTACCACGCTATAGGAAGTATCTAAGCAAAGCTGGACAGCCATGACCCTGGGGACTTGTGGAGGTTTCTTTCTTTCTTTATAAATTGTTTCTGGGCATTGGACTGAGTGCCAAGCTTCAGTGAGGCCTGTACCATGGAGGGATACACACATAATAACCTCCTTACTTTTTTATTTACAGTCAATGCCCGAAGTCTTTGACAAAGACGTGAAGAATAGAATATGAAAGCAAGACAGCACTGGGAGTTCCTGGTTGTCGGCACACTGTGGCATCCACAAACCGAGCACAGCTCTAGTGCCCAGTGGCCTTGCCCAGCCATTGATGTGATCTGTGGTGTGAACTCGGCAAGTGCGGGAGGGGGGAGGAGCAACTGCTCCATCCAGTCACAGGATGGAAGGACATCCCCTCCTCAGGAAATATGCTTATTTTCAGAAATGAAGCATAGAGAAATGTCCTCCCCAGGACTGCATAAAAAAACATATGGAGGACATTGTTCCAGGCCAAGGCCTCTGCAGTACTTTGGTAGAAACCATCATAGAAAGTGTATAGTATTCCTTGGTACTGATAAAGCTACAAAGCCAAGGAGTCTTCATAGTGCTGATATGGAATGAAGGCCAGCCCCATGAGGGGAATCATCAGGACTTTAACTCTCTATGGTGTGAGGTAACACGAGCCTAATGGAATAGATTTTCTACTTTGTAAAGCTTGTATCTTTAATTTCCATAAATGACCTATGTGTGCTCCAAAGGACAGAGAAGAGATGGTTGTGTTCCAGTCCCTAATTTGAAGGGTCTCTGGTTGAATGATTCATTGAACAGTCCCAAGGACCAGATTCTAGAGATTTCTTTCTTTCTCTTTTCCCTCATCAGGCCTTATTCTCGGGAGATAAAAGATGGAGAGTCAAAATCTATGCCTTCAACTGAGGACGATTATCATTTCTTTAATTCATTACAAATCTACTTCAGAGCATCCTTAATATTAACCGTTATCATTATATATAAAAAAGGTGATTAGGGGTTCTAGAAGATGGCACTAGGAAGGCCATCATTTTTAGTATGAAGTAGAGCAGCTGAGAAGCCTAGTCATATGAACAGATCAGCATGGCTGTTCTGGAAAGAAACCGGGCCACCTCTGTTCCTCCTACAAGCTGCCATTTAGGATTTGGACACCCAGTGGCTCCCCCACAAGACTTCTATGGATGACAACTATAAGAAAGACCCCTTAGAGACCGCTGAAGCTTGGAGAGACACAAATGCACACTGTGGTTGAAGCTGAAGAGAGAGGTCCAGGTCAACAGTAAAGAGCTTTTCTTTACCTGGGGAGAAGAGGAAAGACAGGGACTTCTTCTGTGCTGGGGTGGCATAGCCATCCTGTGCTGTGAAGATGCTCACGGTCTTTAGCTGGTAACAAAGCAGGAAGCCGACAGAGGGTGGGTGAACTCGTTAGAGAGGTGGGTGGGCTAACTAGGATGCTTCAGCCTTGGAGAAGGTGAGAGTCATGTGAACTAGGGTGGAGAGAGGGGTAGAGGGCATCAGGCAGCACAATGACTTAAGGAACTGAATTAACTGAAGACTTTGGTGAAGGAAAACCATGCTCTTGTTTCTATACAAAAGTAAAAAATAATAAAAAACAAGTTAGTTTAAATTATTAATGTTCATCAAAGTTAAAAAAATCATTTACCATAATAAGTAATGAGTTTTTTCTAGCCTTTTCATTCATATGTGTCAAAAGCCAAGTTATAAAATACTATATGGCTATTCTATATTTGAATAATAAGCAGATGGAGTAATCAAGAAATCTACACACTCATTATTCATGCCAATAGAAAATATTCAACAGCCATACAAATAAAAGTATAAAAATCAAAATAATTTTTCTTATGTGTCTGAAGACTTACATGAATGAAAAAAAATCATCCAAAAGATTACTTATTATAAATAGATCAATTTTTTCAAGGTGATTTACTGTTTAGGTACAATACCAACATTTAGTGTTTTGACTACATGTATGTATGGGCACCACATATGTCCCTGGTGTCAGTGGTGGTCAGAAGAGAGAGTCAAAAAAACTCCTTAAATGGAGATACTGGTGGCTGTTGAGTCCAGGTGGGTACTGAGACCTACACCCTGTTTCTCTGCAATAGCAACTGATGCTCTTAACCACGGAACCATCTTTCTAGCCTTCACAAGAAACAGTGTTTTAAAACTATCCTGATGTGTGTGTATGCGTGCACGTAATGCAGTGTCATGATGCCTATGAAGGGGTTACTAAAGACAGCTCGTAGGAGAAGGATCTCTTTCTACCATGTGAATCCCAGGGATCAAAGGCAGGGCACTAGACACAGCAGCAAATGCCTTTACCTGTCGAGCCATCTCATCAGCCCTCTGTTAATGTGACAGAAAGAGCAGATAGCATCTGGAAGCAGACAGCACCGTGTAGGAAAAGTAGCATTACTGTCCTGTCGCAGAACAATTACGTAATAAAGGGAGGTGTGGGTTAGCATTAAGATTGCAGGAGAGATTCCCATAGGAATAGTTTTTTCCCCCTTCTGTTGAACCATGGTGGTTGATTGACATTTTGATGGTAAGAAGAAAACATTTGTGAGTTTTCTAAGTTTTGAATTTTGCCCTAGAGACCCAAACTCATAGAACTATCTAATGAATTGATGTGGATGATGATGCTAAATTGTTTGAGCCCTTTTCTTGAAAACAGAAAGTGAGGGTCTTCACAATGCAATGGTTTTGTACTACTCTTTCTCAGCTATAGCTATTATTCAATTCGGTTATAAAGGCTGTTGGATCTACAGGTTGAATGTGTACTTTATCTTTTCTCAGTACCCAAATATTTTTTCCCAGTATTTTTCCTCAATAGTTTTATATTCTTTAGATATTTTTAAAAACAGGCTTCTCAAACAACTGATTCATAAGTATGCTGGCATAACATTTTTGTCCTGTCTTCTGTGCATTTTAATGCTACTCAGTGGGAAGAAACGCAACTGAGTTTTCTCTTTCCTCTCCCTGCCTGCAGTGAATAATTCAATCCCACAAAACATTGAGACTAATATGGTTAAAGAGAAACATCTAAAGCTCATGCATAGCTCAGACTATTTCTAATTTTGTTTCAATTTCCCAAGAGACCCTCTACTTCTGAATGCATTAAACTAAGCGTTTCAACAATAAATAGCATGCTGACTTTGAAAGGGGGGAAATATCGAGTCTCAGCAAGAACAGTTATTTCATTCACAAGCCTTTGAGTTTGAGCAGCTCGGGGTCAGGTGAGCTGTGCGGTACAGAGCACAGCTCTACAAATGGTAGATTATGTGTCCACCTCCTGAGCGGGTTCCTGCTGGTCTGTGAAGCACCAAGTTAAATGAGTCCCATACTTTCCCAACTCCTCTAGACCACTGAAACCATCTGTCCTCTTTGCCCGTGTGGCTGTTGGTTCAATCTGCTTTTGTTCAGCAAAAAATCACCATGAACTTGAATATACCAGACCTCGGCTCCATCACAGGATCCTCAACCATGGTCCACTAGTCTTCCCAGCTCCACTTTGTCAGACATGTGTTTGGGGGAAAGAAAGACACATGAAGCCACTTTGTCAGGCATGTGTTTGGGGGAAAGAAAGACATGCGAAGTTGGTGTTACTGACTCCAGAACTGAATCCAACACTAAGACTAATTTCTTAATGCTTAAAGTTATTTATTTTATTTATTTATGGGGGAAGGGATGGGCACATGCCGAGTCATTCTTGTGGAGGTCAGAGGACACCCAGCAGGAGTCCCTTCTCTCCTTCCACCATATAGGACCTTGGGATCAAACTCAAGTTGTCCCGCTTGTCAGCAGGAGTCGTTACCCACTGAACCATCTCACTGATCCATTAATATGCATTTCTAACTCAATTTAAGCCATAGAGGACCCTCTAAAGAATGCTTGCTCTTTTGAAACTTGAAAAGATCGGTAAAAAGGCTTGATTTTGGCTAGTAGTGAGGAGATTCAGACTGTGACAATAGCTGTGCCAGCACTAGGACCTGAGTGTGTCCACCAGGACCTACATGGAAAAGCTGGGCATGGTAGGTACACAGGTGTCACCACAGCCCTGAGAAGGCAGGACTACCTGACCAGCATTGTAGCCTACTCACTGAACCCTAAGTCCCACTGAGACCCTGTCTCAGAAAACAAGGTGGACAGCTCTGAGCGATGATCCCCAAGGTTGGTCTCTGGTTTCTATATGCGTATATGAACATGTCAACTTGCACACATGCCTGTGCCTGCATGCACATGACCATACACATACACACACACACACACACACAGATGTAAGAAATTTCATAATGAGGCTATTCTTTTCATTTTCCTCACTTTGGGCATTTCTGTGGGTGAATGGAGAATTCAGATCATCAGCTAACTATAGGAAGGATATATTTAGATTCTGACCCTATAGAGGAGAGAAAATTGTGTTCATGTTTTATAATAGTATCAAATCTGACCAGGGGAAAGTTTCATTTGTATTAAAGTGATGAAGAGTCTCATCTCAGGCTTGCCTGTCATCCAGTAAAGTCTTATCTTCCCTCCACAATCACTCTCCTAAGTGACTGAGACCTGAGAGTTCATCATTTCGAACCAGATCCTCCCTTTTAGGCCATGCAGCCAGACATGGCTTGACGTGTGCTTACCTAAGTGCCATGCGTCCTGCTCTCCATTGATCGAAGATTGACCCTCATGAGCTCTGACCAGGGTTCTGCACGTGATGTCTTATTCAGGTCACACTGGTACTGGAGGGAGGTTTTACAATTTCCAGGGGCATGTTTTTAAGAAAAAGCCACCGGTCTAAATTCTGCAAAGAAAGTTAGTGGCTACACCTGCTGGATTCTCTTGTTTATAGTGAAGAATGACCGTGTGGGGCTTTGTTATTGTTTTCAATGCTAGCCATTCTTCTGAGTGGGCAGAGGCAGTCATGACTTATGACAAAGCCACTAGGCAAAGAATCACATGTGTATCTGTCTGTAAGAAAACCCAGCAGTACCCACTGGTTTAGGTAAACGTTCAACAGCACCATATATGCGTCATCAAACCCAGCCTTTTCAGGATTGGTTCTCTTCTAGTACTCGCAAACAAACAACGTGTGCTCATCCTACACCACTTCCTATGTGTCAGAGGCTAGAGGTGTAATGAAATTTAGGTTACGAAACCAAGTCATAAGTTCAGTAATGACCATTGGTGCCACCAAGCCAGGCAGAGATATGGAGCGCCAACACAGGGAGAGCCTTGAAGGGCAGGTGAATCCATCCATCAGCAGCAGGTGTAGAGGTCTCCCAAGGTCACCCAGCCTGTAACTGACCAAGCTGTTTTGTCTCTCTGCTCTAAAGCCTTTAGTAGTTTCTTAGCAGCAAGCTGAGGTGCATTGGCTATCTATTGGCACATATCACATAACCCTAAATGGTGGCTTAAACCATAAACATTGATAAATCCACCCTTTCTGTAGGTCAAGAACTCACTAAGCAGATAGGCTGAGTGGTTGTGACTGAGCTGAGGTAGCAGTCAGATAGGAACATGCCATCGCTGGCTAGGTTGTGGCACTGGGTCTCAAAGTTCCATCGTGTGGATTTTGGCAGGGGGCTTTGCCTGCTGTTGGCAGGTAGCCTTATTTTCTCCTTGTGTGGCTTCTCCACAAGGCTCTTGAGTCTCCTCCCAGCATGGCAGCCACCTTCCTCTAGAGTTGGAGGTGGCCNAGGTGGCCAGACAGCAGCTGCAGGATCCACATTCAAGCGTGTCACACATGGCCATCTGCTTCCACCAGTTAGTATGAGTCAGTGAGTTCTTCTCCCCTGAAATAAGTCACCTCAGCCTTTTGACAGGGAGCTTCAATTCATATCCACCTCAGCAACTGGAATGCAGTCTGCATCTTGCAGTCAGGGATGAACTGATCATGAACATCACCATCTTTCGGGCATCAAAGTCAAAACTGGTACTGCATTCCATATCAACAGGAGCTCAGTTAGCCCATGACACAGTACAGTGGTGAGACATCTGGTCAGGGCCTATAGCAACAAACTTAAATTGTGCCACGTTGTAGGTCGACATGCATTCACAGAAGGCACCTTAAGTGGAGGGTGATGCACAGGAGAGTTCACCACCTTGCTTCAGAACTCGTAGAATGCTCACTGCTCAAAATACCCAGTTCTATTACTTGGGAGAACCTGGAAGGCCTACAGCTCTGCCTCAAAAAGAATGTTCTCTCCACATTGGGAAATGCAACAACCTTTTACTAGTGTGCTCATAGCATTTTTTAAAATTATGAGGAGAGTCTTGTGCTCCCGGGTCAGACTGACAAGCACCAAATGCCCGCCCCCCCCCATCTCTTTACAACCCCAGTGGGAGCTTTTGGTCCAACAGCTTCATCCTGGGGAGCGTTGGGAGAGCTGGCAAATACTCTGAACAGATAAAAGATAATTGAACAAGGAGCAAGCAGTAAAGGGTGACAAAGTGCTATTTCCATTATAAGCTTATCTCAGTAAACTTTCTCAGAGCCCTGAGTGAGTTCCCTAGCAGGGTGTGGATTTGGCAATAGTAAAGAAACAGGCCAGGCCAGGAATGTCTGGGAGCTAATGAAAGCCCCTGAAGTGGCTGACGTTCCTATCTCTGCTTTGGATCCCTGCCACCTTGACGTAAATGTCAGACGGTGTTTAATTGGCAAACAGGGCTTCAAAGGGTTGCTGGGCCCTGCTCCCAAGGCCCCAGGGCCTGTTAATGTTTAATTGTCATGTGCAAGGACCCACTAGTCCTTGGTAGACTTGGGCGTTTTATTGCACTTTGCAAAAGCAGTATTATGAGCCTCTTTCTTACTCTACGAGCCTTTTACAGACATGCCTTTGGTGTCATTGACTAACCTAAACCTTAAGAAGCAAAGAGTTACCGAGTAAACCGCCAGGCCAGAGAGAAAGACCTTCAAGCTGAAAACCAGTGAAAATTGCCCTGTTTACTGAATGAGCCTGAAAATCGAGACATCTTGGGGACAATGGATGGGGTGGGGTTAGCTGAGGGTTTGGAGCAGATACAGGGGTAACTATGCTGGATGGGTACTGCCGAAAGTTCTTCATTGAGAGTGTGCAGTGTCGACTCTAAAGGAAGGCAGCCCTCTTGCAAATGCAGAGGGTTGTTTTTTCTTGATTCCTCTCTTCTGCCCCAAATAGCTAACTGTTTTTACACTGTTCTTATCTGAAAAGTCAGAGACTGTCTTGACAAGACTCTATCGCCTCTGTCTAATTACGCAGGAGAAAGAAGAAATAACAAAAGACAGACACCTCACTACTACCACCGCGTGCGCACGCACGCACACCTCCAGGAGGTGGAAACTCCGAATAAAAAGACTGTCTTCCCACTTCTGATGCCTGTGAAGCTGTGCTTCCAGTTGAATATGAATGATTTCTTTGAGTTGTCAATTGAATTCAATTTAATTGAATACATCTTCATTGAGTGATCACTAAGCATTCGTATCAAACAATTCCTTTGGCTTCAAATTAGTGCTAGTTAGAGAGATGGTTTCTTTGTTGAATTGGGGAAATGTATTGGTTCGTTGTTTCAATCATTCTTTTGCTGATTGTGAATATCTCTCTGAAGAACGGGAGGAGAAATATCTAATTACACCACTTGTATCAGATTGGTGAGGCGAATATTTATCCTGTTTGTTAATTATATATGTCACAGCTAAAGACCACACATCAGCTAATGTCAACAGCAGCCAGAATGGCCTGGTAAACATCAAAAGGGAGGTGAATACCAAATTTAAAAAAAAGCCGCCAGCAGAGCAACTAGAAAGTATGTTATGTTTCTAATAGATTTACATAGTCAAGATTTCTTTGTTCTCTTTTGCCTGACTCTACATGGAAAGGTCATCAGATTTCTGTCCCATGGACATCTGTTTCTTGTCCCTGCAGAACCATCACTATTAGCAGGTGTCAGGGCCACCGAGCCCGCAGGTTGGAAGGCAATACAACAGACACTTGAACACTAAGTCTCCTGTAGTTTTTTTATTGACTTGGATTCTGCCTCTTCCATACCTGCCGCTGACTTCCTGAGGCCTCTCTTTGCCAGGAGGTCAGCAGGTCTCTCCTTCCACCACCAAGTCTAGTCACATCCAGGGACCCCCCGACATAAAGCTGTAGCCTCCTGGGAATGTAGACATGGAAATAATCTACTTATTGTATACAAAGCAAGTGCATTCTGAGTCTATACACACAGTTACTCAGTTCAGGCCCTTAAAATATGTGATTCCTTTCCTAACTAAAGTGAGAAGTAGTAAAGATGGGTGGTCTTTAGGTATACCTTCTCAGTGATTTTCTGTGAAGGGGTGGATGATCTTCTGGAGAGATTTACAGGAACAGGCATTAAGCACCTGCCTCTTGTTCTCATTAACAGTGGCAACTACATGCTCATGAGCGCAGCACTTGGCTGCACACAAGAGGCCTCCCTCTTTTCCTTCTGCTGTTAACAAACTCTGCTTTGCATTTCATAACTATCTTCCCAGTGAAACACTATCTTGGGTACCTGCTTTTCAGAGGAAGTGAGATTGGCACATCACAAAGGCTTGCAAGGTTGCTTGGGAAGGGCAAATGATTATGGTTGACACCCTCACGCTCAGCGTTTCTCAAGAGGACCTACGCTGGAGAAGGAGCTGAGGCTTTCTCTCCCAGCAGTGTAAGGCTTTGTTGGGAAGGAATATGAATCCTTAGCCAGTTTAGTATCAGTGATGACAAAACCAGGGCTGATGCATGGAAGGGACAGAGAGCTGAGAAAAAGACACTGCTAAAGCTTCCAGCTATGGGGAGAAGCCTAGTAAATCCACACACCCTCTCACTCATTCATGAGTTTATTTATCCCTCTACTCCACTGCTCAACAAAAATGTTACGGATACCCACGGTGTGTTTCCCGGTGTCCTGGGCTCTGAAGACATGGTGCTGAAGCACATAAGGTCTGTGTTCACGAAACACAGAGTTTAATGGGATCACAGGAATTGTATAACTAATTATGTAAGCGGTTCTCTTAACACTGCCATGCACAGCCAACTAGGAGGGCTTTATGAAGGAAGTGACTCATAGACGTGAATGCAGGAGGTTCAGAATGGAAGAAACATAATGGTCGCCATAGTGATCAGAATCCATTGAGGAAAAGCTTGGCATTCACAGGAAGCAGCATGTGCAAGGTTCCTGGGACAGATGGATTCAAATTCTATAAGCGATTTATTAAAAAAACGCATGCAGATTATTTATAGATAATATGGTATTACCATGTTCATAGATACTATTATTTAACAGAAAGAAAATGACCTTTCTTATTTTAAGTCCATGGAAATAACAACAAAGCATTCTCTTGCCCTCTTCTGCTTGCTTTTAAAAGAAAAGACGACATTTAGAACTTGGGAAGATGACTTGGTGGGTAAAGTGCTCAAGGGCCTGAGTTCAGATCCTGAAAGCCAGGCGGGGTGGATGGAGCGTGTCTGTAACCCTAGAACTGGAAGGGCAGAGAGAAGCATATCCTGGGGTCTTGCTGGCCAGCCAGTCTAGCAGAAATGGCAAGCTTCAAGTTCAGCAAGAGACCTTGTCTCAAAACATAGGTGGAAAGCAATAAGGGGAGACATCTGATGCCAATCTCTGGCCTCCATATGGGCATGAATTCCTGCATGTATACATGCATACACACACACACACACACACACACACACACACACATATATATACATAAAATTTATCAATTATCATGAGTCAGTTTTACACAAAACTGTATCTGAACTCAGGACAAGTAAACCCTTAAGATTTGGATTAAAAACAAAACAGGAGCCTCCCTTCTAACTACCCCTGTTCAGCACTCTACTGCCCATTCCTATGAGGCCAGTGACACCTTTGTCCCTAATCTGTATTTGTCCAACCGTTTATGAGGAATGACCAGATTTTTAAGCTGTCTGTTTCAAACTCATGCTTTTATAAAATATAATAAAAATACAAGAAAAAAAGACATACTTTGATATCATCTGCTGTAAAAGTCCCCATGCATCCTCTCAGTTGCGACATTTCTCTCAGTTTGGATGGATATAGCAAGAAGCTTACACCAACTCCCCTTGAAAGTCAGAGTTTTCTCCCCATCTTCAAACATTGTCCCATTGACCTGTAGGCAGCCTATCATGCAGGTATCTATTGACAACTCTTGAAATAATTCACGTTTCCTGCCCCTGTGCCACCTAGGGTTAGAAGATACCTTGCAGTCATTCACAATCATGAGCAGCAGTATTTCTTCAATGGAACTGTGTTTCTGAAACTCTTGAGAGAAATCAGCCTCAAGTCTTGGTGTTTCCAAATCTGTGAAGAGAACTCAAAGGGTCTCCTGGTCATGTATGATAAACATATCAAACGTTATTGTAAGAACTAAATCGAGAATCAAGCAGGATGGCGGTCAGAAATGTCTGGGCTGATACTTATGCCACATGCGCAGCCAGGAACTTGGACGGCCACTGTCAAGTTCATGGACTGGACACAGGTCCTTCTAAGACACAGGTCATCTGAGAGGATGAGGGCCTGGAAGTCACCTCAACTCCTGGGTATCTCCTGACTTTTCTTCTTTCACTTAGGAACTTTACTGATTTAGAGGAATCTAACGCTAATTTGCATCCCATCCATCTTCTACTGTGCAGTATTACCCTAGATCAACCAAAATTCCCCCAACTACTTCCTTGAAACCTAAGACTTCAAAATTATATTTTCAGTTTTTCTGAGACAGGGTTTCGTTGTGTAACAGCCCTAGATGTCCTGAAACTAATTCTGTAGATCAGGCTGGCCTCAAACTCACAGAGACATGCCTGTCTCTGCCTCCCAAGTGCTGGTATTGAAGGCATGTCACTGCCCAACCCAAATTATACTTCTAACACACATTCTTATTTAAGCACAGGTGATGGATCAAACTGTCTCCAACCCTTTCTTATAGGCCAAACAGTGCTCTTCCCTTGAAATGTTCATACCTGCTTTGAATGTGATATATTTCTTCTGGAGCCCAGGCTGGTTTTGAGCTCACTGAGCCAAGGATGAACTTGAATATCTCCACCTTCTAAGTGCTGGGATTACAGGCATGCGCCACTACATTTGGTCTAATTACAACAAACTTTAACTATCTCATCGTCAGACTAAAGATCTCTATGTGGGAGGATAGTTTGGGTGGTCACTTGGGTTCAATGTGATTGTAAGAGACCACAGAAGACGCAGGCAGACAGTAAAAGACAGAAATGGGAGTTTGGATGATACAAGAACATACACTCAAGTAAGTGGGCACACTCAAGGAAAAGGAAGAACGATACTATCCCTGAAACTTTTGGAAAGAAAGAAATTTTGCCCCTAGACTCAACATTGTAGCATTCATAACCACAGACGATCTCCGTTTCACAATGGTTTGACTTAGATCTTTCAACTTCCCAGTGGTACGAAAGGGCTAGTCATTCAGTAGGAACCAGGCTTCATTAAAAAATGTACTTATTGCTTGTATGTGTGTGTGCCTGTTTGATGTACATGCCTGCCACAATTACATGTGAGATTAGATGACACTTTGGTAGAGTGAGTTCTCTCCTTCCACCTTTCTATGAATTCTGGGGAATCAAACTTAGGCAGCTAGATGTGTATGGCAACCACCTTTATCCACTAAGCTATCTCACTTTATAGAAAATAAAGACAACAGATTTATAAGCTTAGGTAGCTACCTTGTTATTATAAAGCTTCTAACTCTTCAATTATTAAAGGATATAGAAATAGTTTTAATGTTGAACAAATAATTCAAAAGTCTAATGTTAAAAGTTGTAAATGACATCAAAGAAATGAAGATGTTACTTCAATACTTGAATGAGAAATTAACCAATTTGGAAAGAATTTAAGCCCAGAAAAATTTGACTAGGAGAAGGTATGGGTGGAGAATACATGAGAATCATGGAAGTGAAAAGTTCAATAAATTATATTAAAGAAAAACAACACCACCAGCAAACCTTGATCTGGGGTGATGGTTCAGTGGGGGGTAAAAGTGCTTCTCAAGCAAGTTTGAAGATCTGAGTCAAAATCTCCAAAGCTTGTGTAAAAGCTGGATGCATAGCACAAGTTTTTAGTCTGGCATTCCTTCTAAACATACACACACACACACACACACACGCATGTACGCACACGCACACACCATCACTGGGAAAGCATCACCAGTAGACCAGAATAGGCAAAAGAAAGAATTAAAGAATTGGTTCGTTCAGATAACAATAAAGAAAAAAGTAAGTAACCATGACCATGGCATTAAAGACCTCAAGGACATAGTTAAGAGAGCAAACTTAATGAATCTCTCCTATAGAAGAGGTAGCCAAAATACAAACAGAAGGCATAAAACATCTACTGAATAAAATTACAGCAAATAATGCTCTAAATCCAGGGGGAAATGGATATACAAGCACAGTGTCTAAATAGAGCCCAAACAGACATGAACACACAGAAAAATAATTCTTCTGTGTCCTAGTACAATCCAAATATCAAAAGAGCAGAACAAAGAAAATACCACAAGTCATGAAAGAAGGGCCAAGTTACAGGTCTTCATGTGTTAAGTCCTTTAGGGCAGTGGTTCTTAACCTGTGGGTCATGACCCTTTGGGGATTGAACAACCCTTTCATAGGGGTCACCTAAAACTATCGGAAAACACAGATATTTACGCTACGATTTTAAATAGTAGCAAAATTACAGTTATGAAGTAGCAATGACAACAATTTTATAGTTGGGGGTCACCACAACAATAGGAAGGTGGAAAGCTACTGCTTTACATGGGAAGGCTATTCAGGGCACCCAGTGTTTATACAGTGATTGTAATGCTTACTTCTCACCTTGGGAATAAACATACATTACACGTGAACATTTTCTAAACCAAAACCCTTAGGAAACGAATCATAAGTAAGCAGATGTTTCCAAAGGTTAGAGTGTGTCTTGGTTGGGCTTTTGTCAACTTGATCTAAATCTAGAGAGAGCTTAGAAAATGGACCTCAGTTGAGATACCGTCTCCATCCTATTGTCTCTAGGCAAGTCTCTAGGGCATTTTCTTAATGATTGATATGGACTAGTCCACGGGCTGTGCAAGCCTAGACAGGTGGTACCAGGCAGTGTAAGACAGCAGGCTGAATGAGTCCTAAGGAGCAAGCCAGTAACCAGTGTCCCTCAGTGGCTTCTGCTTCAGTCCCTGCCTCCAGGCTCCTGCCCTGCTTCAGTCCCTTCCCTTGGCTTCACTGATGAGGCACTGCAATCTGTGAAGAGAAGTAAACCTTTTTCTTCCCCAAGTTACTCTTTATCACAGTCTTTAGACAGCGATAGAAGACAAACTTTGACAGGGTATGCCCTTTTACCTTGTCTTTATCCACAGCTGCAATTGCCCCCATTCTTAACCTAGAAACTAAATCGGAGTAGATTTCTCCATGAGAATTATACAGGGGACATCTCTGCCACGACAAATGCCAAATGGTTCCCAAAGGGCACAAGTTGGCTCCTCCCTCAGCTCTGAGCTTTCCTGGACACAGGTGTGGGTGGGCTCTAGACTTCGGGTGTTTCTATCCATCAGCTCCTCACTTGGAGTTCTGCCTCTGGTGCCAGGAACCTGACAAATTATATATTCAGGTCAGCATAACCGAGGGGTAAGGACAGTCTTGTCTGCTTACCTATATACTTTCCCAGCATTGAAAGGAACAAATGTAAAATCCTTGTTTGGAATACAAAAGCCATCTGGAGCAATTTCTTCTGGGAGCCCTTCATGCAGGTAGTCACACAGTCACAAGTTATAGAAAAGAGACTAACGTGGCAGACCCCCAAGGAAGGGACAAGCCTGCCAAGGACATGGATTTTAGTTCATTGTTCTTGCTTAGACTGGCAGTGAATACAAAGTGATTCAGAATCAAACAGCAGTGGGGAATGGGATAAAAATGCCATTTTCTAGGATAGCTCTTGATTGAACTAGGCTTCTTGTGCTTTTAAATTTTTCACTGGTCCTATATTTCTGATGAAAGAATAAAAAGTTACCAATCAGAAAACAAGCAATGCATCTCTCTCAAATCATCTTGGTACTGCCCAGCACACTTCCCAAGACAAGGAGAGCTTGGGAGCTGAAGAGATGTTAAGTATTCTCATACAGAACAACTCGGACAGAGAAGAGACCCAGCAGACAGTTGCGCTCTTATTGCTGACTCCCTTTTGTTTCTGGGCTTAGACTCATCTCTTTGCTTAAAAACAATCCTAGGATCAGCCAGTGCTGGGCACTGGGAAACAGAGATCAGTGGGAGTCTCCAGGGAGTACTAAATCTAGAGAGGACACCGAACAGCTGGGTGGGTATCGTGTTCGGTTTATTCAGCTGCTTAAATATGTCACTGAGGACTCCTCGTTCTGCTCTACCAACCAGATTTCACGCCACCACGAGGCCTTTGCTGAGTCAAATTGGTTTCCCGCAGTAAATGGAGATGTGCTCACTCCACTGTGCCCCTCTCCTCAGCTCAGCATCCTTCTCTGCGGAGCCACTTAGATGCACAGCACTGGTCCCCGGCTGTTGCCATAGCTGTGCTATCCTGGTATGGGTGCCAGACTGAGCTCCTTAGCCAATCTCCAAGAGCAGAGATACAAGGGTGGGCTGAAACCAGGGCTTCTTAAACAAGTTTGTTGTCCATGAACCCTTCCTACCTGAGAAAATTTTACACAGTTCTAATAGAAGTATATAAAACATATGACAAAGCAAGTATTTACTGGTAATAAATCACAAAAATTAGTTTTAAATTATTGTTGGTATACATATAATGTTACTATTTTTATTGATGATGAAAGAAAAACTTCCTGCTGAGGAAATGGATGTGCTTGTTTATTTTTACATAAAGAATTAAATCTTGACTATTTGATAGTACAATACTTAGATCATCTTCATTTTTTCCAAAATTGACCAGTATTTTTCTTATACCCACTAATGCTGAGAATTACACTTCCTGTAAATATGGCAGAAAGATGTGTATAGCCATTTCAGAAATTGATGGAAATTCTTTCCTAATCTAAAATCAAAATTCATTTAACATTTAAAAAATAATACTCAAGTGAGCAACTCAAATATCAATTTTAAAAATTGAGTGTTCTAACAATACAAACCAGAGATATACTAAGGTAAGGAATGATGGTAGAAAAATATTAAAAGCTTTTGTTTGACTTCATTAAACCATTACATTTTGATAAACCCAAAAAACCTTTCATATAAACAGTAGGGTTTATATCACATAGCAGATGGAATCTGGAATTGTGCGGTATGATGGTGTGCTCAGCATATAGTGTATGTGTGCAATGTGTGCATCGTGTGTGTAGTGTACACACACCCAAAGCTGTAGTGAACCTCGTAATACCCAACAGGTGAGGACCGTCAGAAACTCCTTAGATTCATCATGTGAACAGTTTTGAACTAACCTTTGGTCTTTGATCTTATCCTATCCATGGCCCACACATTCCCTTCACAGCCCAGTGTGGGTAGGTTTGTGGCTCACAGTTTAAAGCTTAGGACATAGGCTAACCAGAACTCACAGAGGGGCAGCAGGAAGCCACGCTGCTGGTTAGCAGTGGGAATATGGACTGGTGCTCTGAGGCAGCAGGAGCACAGAACAGACTAAGGCTAACTCTCTATGTTGTTATAGCATTTTACTTGAAATCAGTATGCACGGAGCTGACTGAAATTAATCATGCCGCTTATGATGACAAGATGAACAGTAACTGTCAATCTCCCTGACCCCTAGTCTCAAGCAGCAGAAGTCACTCCTAAAAGGTAGCTTTCTCTGGATTAATCTCATTGTGCTTAAATAGTGCACTGACCTGTACTGATGAACATATAGTCTGTTAATTTCTCCACTGGTAAGTGAAGCCTCAGCATTTTATCCTACATCCTAACCTCAACTACCCACAAGGTTTCTTTCCCTCTCCTGACTTTGGAATCTGCAAATGGCCACTTATGGCCAGATCTACCCATCAGCCTGGGTCTCTGTATCCCTGGGCTAGGAAGAGTTTTATAATTTTAAAAAGTTATGGATAAGAATAAAAGCAAAAATATATTACACAAGCTGTGTGTATCTCACAAAACCTAACATACTTTGTTTGCTCTTTTGTCTTGTACTAAAATTTCTTTTTACAAAACCCTGCTCTAATCTTTCAGTGTAATAAGTGAATAAATAAATCATCTATATTGATTGAGATAATCAAGTAAGTTCTGCTTACTACAGGTCTAAGTAATACATTGTGATAATGAGATTTAAATTTTTTGTCTTTAATTAACTATACTTATTAGTCTAGTTGTTCCTCCGGCTTTAACTTTTACTAGGCTTTAACCAATTTATCAAAAGCCTGTTGCCATTGTCTTCTAAAAAAGGAAGAATGTTATGTAATAGAGCAATGCTCCCCCTCTACGAGTCCCATCAACGGGGCTTCGGAAATTCCTCTCAGACTTTCTGTTCCAGTTTGGACTATCTCCAAGCAGAGTTGTTACCCAGGCACTCCATTGGATCATCATTCCTGGGAACATATCCCTTTCTCCAGAGAATATACTACACATTCATCAGAAATTCCAAAGAAAGGGAATGTGGAAGCAATTGTTCTAGCCCTTGATAGCTGATGGTATCCTTTCTTTATCCTCCCTCACAATTGACACTTGGCTCAATAAAGCATTCTATGAATTGAATTGTGAGTTTTATCTCAGAACACTGGAGGTGGAAGTCTGTTATCTTTTCTGCCTCTGTTTTTTCATTGTTACTTTAAAAACTGTGTACATGTGTCCATGCTTCCTGGTTGCCCAACTCGCTGATTGGAGAGGGCAGGCCAGATAAACAACTTTCTTCCTAGAGTTCCCAGATGTCCACATCTGGAGTTTTTCATCTGAGCGGTTCTATTTCCATAGACAATGTACCTGCTCTCCCCATCCTGAGGAGTCCCTGTCTGGCTTGCCAGGTAGTTGGGAAGAACCAGGCGTATGCCTACCCAGAGTTCATTTTCTGTTAAACCTGCTGTGGTCCTTAGTGCATTTTACTCCCTATCCCTGTGTGTTTCTGTGATGGCAATGCCCTAATATACAATATTGATTATATCATGTTATAATACACTGTGCTTTCCTGGTACACTTATTAAAATAACATGGATAGACACAGATGCTCAAGTGCTTTGCTTTTAAAAAGAGATTTATTTTTCAAATATTTTGTGACTTAAATTATGTGTGTGTGTGTGTGTGTGTGTGCACGCATGCGTGCAGTTACCCACAGAGTCCAGAAGAGAGCACTGGAGTTACAGGTAGTGGTCAGCTGCTACCTGACATGGATACTGGGGACAGAACGTCCGTCCTCTGGAAGAGAAGCATCAGGCCTTACCTGCTGAGCTGACTTTACGGTTCCTAAGATTTATTTTTATTATTTATGATTATATGTATATGTGTGTACATGTCTGCCTGTGTGTGCACACACGCCTATGTGTGTGTGTCCATGAAGACCAGAAGAAGGCACTGGATCCCTGAAAAGTAGAGTAGTAGTCATTTGTGAACTGTACAGTATGAGTGGATGCATATGAACTCCAGACCTCACAACAGAGCTCAAGTGTTCTTAACTTCTTTCTGAGCCATCTCTCCAACCCCACATTCGGACTTTCTCACCAAAGCAATCAATCCATATCCACGCTTCCCTGATTACCCACTCCCTTCTTCCAGTCTCTCTGTGTGACACCTGAGCCTACCAGGGGCTCTGTGGGTCTCTGAGGGGATCTGTTAGTCTCTGTGGGGCTCAGTGGGTCTCTGAGGGCCTCTTTGGGGATCTGTGGGTGCTCTCTTAATCTCTGTGGGTCTCTGAGAGGCTCTGAGGGCCTCTGTGGGGCTTTGTGGAGCTCTGTGGGTCTCTAAGAGGGCACTCTGAGTCTCTGAGGGGCTCTGTTGGTCTCTTTGGGCTTCGAGGGCCTCTATGGAGATCTGTGGGGCTCTGTTGGTCTTTGTGGGTCTCTGAGGGGGCTCTGTGGAGTTCTTTTGGTCTCTATAGGGCTCTATGAGCTCTTAGGGCCTCTGTAGGACTCTGTTGGTTTCTGAGGGGCCCTGTTGGTCTCTGTGGGTCTCTGAGTGGCTCTGAGGTTTACTTCACAGGCCCTTGAAGAGATGCTCTTTCCTCTGGATTTTTTTTCTATTCTTGTCCTCAAAAAGCTTGTCAAAATCTTTTACCATATTCTCTTTTTCCTTGTGTGTTTTGGGCATCTTTAATTATAACATGGACATGCTCACTTTAAATCCAAGTAATCCTGAATAGCTTGGATGCCAAGTATGTTTGGGAAGGGGCCACCTAAGGTGTTTGGACTAAATGGACACAAATATTGAACTGCAGATCGGGTCATGGAAAGAGCAAGATCAAAGGCCCCAGGGGTAGGAAGGTATGTGGAATTCAGAGTACAGCACCATGGTCTCATTTATCTGGAGACTTAGATATTTACTTGAGGAAAAGATAAAATAGGGAAAACCATAGCCAAAGCCAAGGTTTCTGAGCAGGGAAAGGGAGTGGTGGCTAATTTTCTAGGGAAAACAGAGAGTGGATAGAAAATCACAAACAGCAGACCGCCATCAGCAATGATGACCTCCCAACATCTGTTCAGAAATGGGCGTGATGGTCCAGACCCTGAGCCGGTGAGGAGTCTGTGTGAGAATGTCCCTCCCTCTCCACCCCTCCTCCTGGGAAAGCTCAACCCTGGCAATCCTGTCACGTCAGATAGTGAAATAAGCATGCGTATAACGCAAGAGAAGACTCCTCTTTTTAGATTATTCATTTATGTATATGAGCACCCTGTCTGCATGCTCCTCTGCTCTCCAGAGGAGGGCACTGGATCCCATTACAGATGGTTGTGAGTCACCATGTGAATGCTAGGAATTGAACTCAGGGCCTCTGCAAGAGCACCCAGTGCTCTTAACCTCTGGGCCATCTCTCCTGTCCATAAAAAGATCCTTGAGAGGGGTAAATTTGAAGGTATTAATTCCTCCAAATTAATGATGAGAAATATTTATTTTAGGAGACTAAAGGAAAAAGTCCCTGTCAAATAAGAGATATCTAGATCAACTTCTGGGTCTTTGGGTTATCCGGAATATTATAGACTGGAAAAGCCTGTTTTGCGTTACCATGGAAACTGGCTTGGGGTTATTCTCCAGCCTGAGGACATATACTTTTCATCACAATTTGGTTTATCAGAGCATAGAAGACTGAGCCCTATTCCTCAGGGGTGGGGCACAAAGGAAAACACAGAAACTATACTCTCTGAGTCATACAATGGGCCAGGGATTGTACTGTTCCTCATGACTTTATCTCATGAAATTCTCGTTATGATTTTGAGTCAACAAGATCTAAACACTGTTCCCATTACATGGAAGAAAATGAAGATTAAAGAAATGAAATTCTCTCTAAATACTTGTCTTATTTGGAAACACAGCCTTGGTCACTTTGAGCCTAGAGATTTCACCTTGACCATAAAGATGTTGATATATTCTGTCCCATCTACTGGGCTTTCTTTTCCCTCTCTAAAAGGAGTCAATTGCACTACATACTGGGAGCAATGGCAGATTCAACAGCATGCACGCCACTTAAACAAAGTTTAAACACAGCGTGGGCTTTGCTCTTAGTCAGCTGTAGGAGTGTCAGAGCTCCTACCAGGTAAACTCTAGGTCCAGGGTCTCCAGAAAATCACCACCCAAATGAGCAAGTACTTCACACCAAGCCCTTTCTCAAGCCACAGATCATGAAAATGGCCGCCGAGAAATGAGGGCTTTTGACTTACTGGCCAAGATTCTGAATTGGCTAAAGAAATTGAAGGGTTAGGAGCCTCCAGGCATTGAGCCAGCCCAAACTGGCATTCCCAACAGAGGCCACAAAGCAGTAGGCCGAGGACAACCAGTCTCCCTGCTTCTGAATGGCCCCACAGGAAACGCAGTGCTCCAGCGCCAAAGAGTTATGAGTTCTGGCATCCTGCTGCAAAAGGAGCAGGCATCTTCCCTCCGTCAACTGCCCTTGACAAGCCAAAAACATGATTCATGACTTGTGAGAATGGTTGCTTTCTCCACAGCTACACTCTGGCTTCGCTTTGGGCCCAGGAATAATTGGCCACAATCAACCCTCCCAAAGAAGTGGTTTTTCTCCCCCTTCACCCCCCACACCACTACATCACTCTTCCTTCTGAGGACAATGGCTTCACCCAATGTGGTGAGGGGGGAAGTTTAACCAAAGGAAAAACTGAGCCCACACTGATAAACATCAGTGTTATCAAGCAACAGTCAGGCGTGAGAGCTGAGGCACCCTTGACTTGCGGCTGGCTTTAGGGATACCTCTGTGTGTGTTTCTCAACTGCTCCTAAGAATGGATGCATGCCCCCCAAACAAGACTGATAATGCCAGTGCTACACAATTCGTTACTTTTTTAAAACATACTTTCTAGCCATCTCCTTAATTGTATTGTCTTTGCAAAGCTAGAAAATATCCATTTTCTAAAGGGCATGGAGGTCCTCTTTCTGGGGCCAGCTCTGTTGGTTGGCAGTGTTGTCTCCAGTAGGTACTAACATGGACTTCTGAATACCCGCAAGACATCGGGGACTGTGTACTGGAACTTGCATTTATGCTGTCCATGAGCACCCATCAAACTCTGCCAGCTCAGAAGTGTTTGTGCATGTTCAAAAACAGGTTCCAAAAAATGAACTACAGTTCCTAAGGAAATGTAGTTACAGATGGGGGCTTAAACCAGGACAGCCATACATGAAAGAGTGCATATGCGTTGTCTCCCCCTATGCTAGCAGACGAACTATGTTTAAAAAAGAACAAAAATGAATCCAGATGTGGCTTGGTATGGAGTTCAGGCAAGTCCACCGGTTCGTCTAAATTCCAAAATCAGTTTCTGACACAAAAATAGAGATGCTATTAACATATTTGGTGCGGATGTAAGTAGCATGGGCCACTCTGGCTGACAGTCTTCCTCACAGAGAGCCCCTTTAAGGATGAGGATGGAATGGTGGAAGCTAGAAATGCTTCCTTTGTTTCCACATGAAAGGGAAAAGGGACCTGCCATTGGCCTTGCAGCCCCTGCCCTACCCTGCTAAGCAAGGTGAGTGCTAGGGAGGCCTGTTGTCACCAAGGTACCATGTCCCCTCCCCATCTGTCAGCTTTCTGTAATTTTCCCCCAACAGCTAGCTAGGAGATTCTTGCTCACCTCCCCAGCATGGCCTTAACCCCTTCATGGTATAAGCGAGTTTCACCCATATATGCATAACTTGATAGACTCAACTCTGTAAAATTAATGGATTAAGTGGATATCTTTCTTTGCCCTGATATAAGAAAGATGATCACCAAGGTTATGTGATCTTTTGTAGCGTGGCAAAATATTAGCACATCTATTTCTCTCTCCCAAGTTCTTTGTTGCATACAGTCAACAAAGCCACACCAAACTGAGACTGATAAATGTAATATTTATAAAAGCAAACCTATAAATCTGTGAGGAGGCACACACATTTTAGGTTAAATATTTTTTTATCACTTCATCATGGATTAACCTTTGGGTCACTTTGGGGGTGAAAGCTTTAGTGGATGAATGAGGAAATAAAAATATTCAGCCCATAGCACATATCAAATGCAATTCATTTGCCCGTAGGACCTAGCCCAATATGAGAGCCAGGCTCTAAAAGGGTTCCACTCATTTACTACCTATCAGTAATCATTTCTTCATACAGTCTTCTAACACTGAATAGGGCTAGGCTCTATAAATAACAGAATGTTGCAAGAATTATGGTGAGCAATTTTGGGGACCTGATCATAAACTTGTGCTACCACTTTTAAATTAGCTGCTTTGAGGAAAGTTAGCTGCTGTCAGATTGATTTCCACCAGTAGCCTTTCAGAAAGGTACACATGGCAAGAAAGGGATTCATGGGAAACCTGGTAGAGACACAGTAAATTTTGGATAAAAAGGGAGGTGGTACCAAATGTGGAGAGGTCTTTGGTCATCTATCTTCTAAAGGCAGAAACACTATGAACAGTGCTCAACTCCAGAGGGTATTGCATTTCATGCAATGGAAGAGCTGAGTGGGTAGAATCAAGAACTCAGAGCGTAGAGTAAGGGAAAAACCAAATCCTACCTGGAAAACTTGTTTGTTTTTCGTGTGTGTGTGTGTGTGTGTGTGTGTGTGTGATGTGCATGCCTAAATGCATGTTTTTGCATGTGTGTGTGTACACATATGGGGGGATATGCATGCACATTTGTGGGTGTTCTTGGGAATCAGCTTCCATTCTTCTTCAATCTTATTCATTGAGGCAGTGGATCTGAAGCAAATTCAGAGCTTCATGATATGGTTGGTTTTGGTGTCACCATTCTCTGGGGCTTGAATCACAGGTGGGCAGCTATGCCTACCTGACATCTATGAAGGTTTCTGGGGATTGAAACTCAGGTTCTCATCCTATGTGGCAAGTATTTTAATCACTGAGCCATCTCCTTAGCCCTTGAGGAACTTACAGTAACAGCCTGTTGCATTTCAGAATTGCTCTGAATTGGCCACTCCTTTTGTCCCACTTCTCTCTTACTGGGCACAGGGACCTACAATGTTCTCTCCATGTATATTAGCATGGAGGGAGATGATTGGGTCTTCAAGTCTTCAGACTAAAGGAACTGCACAAGATTTTGGGGAGATTTATTTGCATCTGAACCTGATTTACACAGTCAATTCCTGGACATGGGGTTTATGGTATAGTAGCATGTGATGGTGGAAGCCTAGGTAGAAGAGGGCTCTGCAATGAGAGTAAGACACCAGTCAATGGAAGTCAAGGAGGTGTGAAGGAACACGACAGATAGCCCCCGAGAAGACCCCCATTAGGCTTGATTCTGACAGCCATGTTTGTGTGTTGCCTTTTCCAACTTGGAACAGAACTAACTATGTAACTAACGCAGCATACTTGTAGGTGTAGTAGTGTGTAAATTTGACTTTGGGTCTTAGAAGATAATGACCTCATCTTGGATCCCTGGCTGTGCCTAAGGACATTGAGCCCTATGGAATGCCTTCCAGCAAGGACAGAGGCTTCTCAGCTATAGATATTATTATCCTTGTGGCATGAGGGGTTTTCTTGTAAACATCCTCCTGCTCAGGTCTTGCTGTTTGGAAACAGATTTCAAACTATAACCTTGTAGCAAAGTGTATATAGCCCACAGGAGTGGGGAGAACTGCGTGTATTTAGACTTAAAATAACTTCTTCACATTTTAAAACTTCTCCTTTCCATTTGTACACCAAATTTGATTGCAATGTTTTATATATAAATATATGCAAATACATATCATCACACTTTGATAATATTCACCTCCCTGTTATTATCCTGTGTCACCACTCCCTTTCCACTGGCCCCCTTTCCCCCCCAAA
>LOEQ01006277.1:47943-65935 GCA_001685075.1 Bramus lutescens | reverse complement strand
AAGAAAGCATATTTAACAAATGGTGCTGGCATAACTGGATATCAACATGTAGAAGAATGAAAATAGATGATATCTATCATCATGCACAAAACTCAAGTTCAAATGGATCAAAGACCTCAATATAAAGCCAGCCACACTGGACCTCAAAGAAGAGAAAGTGGGAAGTATACTTAAATGCATTGGCACAGGAGACCACTTCCTAAGTATAACCCCAGCAGCACAGACACTGAGAACAACAATTAATAAATGGGACCTCCTGAAACCGAAAAGCTTCTGTAAAGCAAGGGACATGGTCAACAAGACAAAATGACAGCCTACAGAATGGGAAAAGATCTTCATTAATCCCACATCATACAGAGGTCTGATCTCCAAATATATGAAGAACTCAAGAAATTGAACATCAAAATAACAAATAATCCAATAAAAATGGGGTACAAATCTAAACAGAGTTCAACAGATGAATCTAAAATGGCTGAAAGACACTTAAGGAAATGCTCAACATCCTTAGCCATCAGAGAAATGCAAATCAAAGCAACTCTGAGATTCNGAATCTAAAATGGCTGAAAGACACTTAAGGAAATGCTCAACATCCTTAGCCATCAGAGAAATGCAAATCAAAGCAACTCTGAGATTCGATTTTACACTCCTAAGAATGGCCAAGACCAAAACCACTGATGACAATTTATGCTGGAGAGGATGTGGGGAAAAGGGAACACTCCCCCATTGCTGGTGGGAGTGCAAACTGGTACAGCCCCTTTGGATATCAATATGGCAGTTTCTCAGAAAAAAACAACCTTCCTCAAGACCCAGCAATACTACTTTTGGGGTATATACCCAAAGGATGCTCAATAATACCTCAAGGACATGTGCTCAACTGTGTTCATAGCAGCATTGTTTGTCATAGCCAGAACCTGGAAATAACCTAAATGCCCCTCAACTAAAGAATAGATAAGGAAACTATGGTACATATACACAATTGAATACTACACAGCAGGAAAAAAAATAATGACATCTTGAAATTTGTAGGCAAATGGATAGATCTGTAAAACATCATATTGAGTGAGGTAATCCAGACCCAGAAAGACAAATACCATATGTACTCACTCATAAGTGGCTTTTAGATGTAAAACAAAGAAAAAACCAGGCTACAATTCACAGTCTGAGATAGCCTAGACAACAAAGAGGACCCTAAGAGAGACATATATGGTTCTCATCTACATGGGAAGTTGGAAAAGACAAGATCTTCTGAGTAAATGGGGAGCATGGGAAATGGTAGAAGAGGAGGGGAGAGGAAGGATGTGGAGTGGAGAAAAATATAGAGCTTAATAAAAACAATAAAAAAATAAATAAAACATCGCTGAGAAAGTAAGGACCTTACCAATACTGGACCTATTATATAATCATTTTATATTAGAAATTAAAGTGTCTATCATAGTTTATGCCCATCACTTGCATTTGAATGTCTATCATAACTCATATATTCAGAATAATGCTCTAATCTCTTAGAAAACTACATTACACTTAAAACCAAGGCTTTCGTGCCTAGAACTGCATCTGAATTATAAAACAGGATCAGAAACCTTTTAAGTATATTTTTATTATTTAAAATAATTTAAATATATTTTAATCATATTCTTCCCCTCCCCCGAGTCCTTCCAGATCCTCTCCCCCTCCTACCCACACAACTTTAAGTTCTTCCCCAAAAACTCAATAACAGCATCTTGCTAAGGAGACATGAGAGCTGGAGAGATGGCTGAATTCAGATCCCAATACCCTCAAAGAAGCTGTGTTTGTCAGTGCCCTCTGTAACCCCATTGCTTGTGCTGGGACTATGGCAAGGAGACCCCAGGGGCTCACTAATTGCCAGCCTAGCCAAGATTCAGTGTGAAGAGCAAAAGGAAGATATTTCAAGTTTGTTTCTGACCTCTACATGTGCACACACCAGCAAGCTCACCCACAGAGGTACATACTTATATATACATGTATATATCACACACCCATTTTTAAAGGGGGAGGTGAGTAAAACAGAGGTGAGCAGGTATGCATATAACACTTGAGAACAGTAAAAGATAAGAGAGTATCTAGTCATAAGGTATTTACTGAAGATCAATCAGAAGTGAAAATGAAGCAGTTCTAAAATATCATTTAAAGTATTTTGCAAATACATTTTAATAAAACTTATAATTAGTGTAATTTGGTTGAACTACAATGTTTTAATTTTTAAATTTATACAATATTTTAAATATTTAGGAAAAGATAATATGTGTTGTAAGTGATCTGTTTACCTGTATATAATGTGCATAATTAGTATCCTTATAATTAAGCCACAGACAATTGCAGCTGATGGAGCCCCAGGCTTAACCCCTAACTGCAGAAATGAGATCTGATACATGCCTGTGTCACAGCGCTAGGGAGGAAGAGGGCATCCATTCTAGGTCGTCTTTGGCTATGTGGTGAACTTGAGGCCAGCCTGGGGTACCTGTGACCCTGCTCCAAAATCAACAGACTGAAAGAATTTACAAAACATGTTCTCTATTTTGCAAATACAGTTATATTCTTAGAGAAAGAAAACTCATTGCTGTAAAATATAAATATGTCTTTGTTTCCATAGATGTTCCAAAAAGTGAAGGGTCATCGTGTACTCACTGTGGACGACGTGAAGAGTATTCTCCAAAGCAAATGCCCTTATGCTGACATTTCGGATATTCTGGGAACACATTCCAAATACGACAGAAGAAGAGCGGTAAGACGGGACATTGTGCCAGAGTAGCACCGCAGCATCTTCTGCCGTGTGGGATCTGAGCTAGGGGCTCGTAGCTGCAGAGCACAAAGGCACCGGAGAGTTTGTGAGCAGGGAGGACATGGAAGCTCTTAGGGAGGGAGGCAGCCTTTCTTTCAGTAGAGCAGAGGAGTAAAGGTGAGAGACCTGTTAGACATGGACGCAGTGTGATCCCAATAGATTCATGCTTGAAGATGCCAATGAAGGCTTTAAGGTCTCTCATCACCCAAACGTAAATGGAAGATAATTTCAGCTTCTCTTTTCTTGTTACTTATTTTTTATGTAGGAGTGCTCTGTCTGCATATACAGCTGCAGGCAGAAGATAGCATCAGATACCATTGTAATGGTTGTGAGCCATCATGTGGTTGCTGGGAACTGAACTCAGGACCTCTGGAAGAGCAGCTAGTGCTCTTAACTGCTGAGTCATTTCACCAGTCCCGATTCTAGCTTTTCATGTCCAGTATTTGAGATGCCTGTGAACTTACAGATATGTGATGATACATTGAAAATGGGTATCTGTAGGTCAAAAGAGACATATGGGCTTTAAGTATAGAATTATGTCACTTGTTTATCTTTAGTAATTAGTATTTGGAAAACATAGGTTGCTTAATTAGAACTTGTGCATTGGAGGGAAAAAGCAGACCTGTATTTCCAGCAGGGGTATCTTTAAAAGTCAGCACACATGTATCAGGGCTGGGAGATGGCTCAGGTGGTGAAGTGTCTGCTGTGCCAGCCTGAGGACCCGAGTTCAGATCCCCGATCTTGTATTGAGAAATGAGAAGCTGAGAATGCAGCACATGTCCTGGAACTAAGTGCAGCAGGCAGGGCCCTGGGTTGAACAGGCCGACCAGTCCAGCCAAATGGATGAGTTTCGGTTCAGTGAGAGACTTTGTCTCAAATTGAGATAAGATACCCAGCATTAGCTTCTGTTCTCCCCTCCCGTGCGCCTGTGTTCATGCGTGCACCCATAATACACAAACACATGTGCGCATGCGCGCGCGCGCACGCGCACACACACACACACACACACCCACACACACACCAACACCAACACCAACAAGAAGAAGGGGCAGTGAAGCAAGCATTTATGTGCCTAGAGGATTTCCCATAAACATGAAGTCAAAAGCTTCTAAAAACAAAGCCCATCGTGTATCTTGTTCCCAAACCTTTTCTTCCTCCATGCCCCACAGAGCAGATGACGTATCTATCGCGGCTCTGGCAGAGTCATTCTGCTGGAAGCGCGGTAGGCACTCTGGACTTTTTGTTTGCTTTACGTCCTCCCAAACGGCCTTCAAGTTGTGTCCGTTCTGCCTGGAACCATCCCCGACAACTGTCCTCGCCTGCTTCACCGTTCCGGTCTCAACCACTGCAGTGGATGCCAGCTCAGTCTCCAGTGCTGCTGCTGTGGCCTCTAAAATAAAGAGTACGACCGTACATTTGTCATTGAACCTTCGTTTCGATAGAACTGCTCATGCCACGTCACCTATGACAACATTTTCACACTAGAAGTTCATTTAAGTGCAGGCATAAGACAGCACTGTGGTTAAGAGCTCAGACTCTCGATCGCACAGATTTGGGTAGTTGTAAACTACGGCAGCCATTTGACATGGGGATTGACTTTACTCCGCGTCTGTCCCCGCATGCGCATAGTGGCAGACTACTGCTACGGGCTGGATATCCCCACTCGGAATCTCCACTTACTTTGGAATCCAAAAACATCATGATTCAACATTTATATCTTGAGTAAAAATTATGATAGAGTCTGAAAATATTCCAGAATCTAAACGTTTCTGATCCTCTATCAGAAAAGGAATGCTTACTTTGTACTTGGTTTCTTAGACTCCATGTGAGAATGTTGGTTCTAATCCTAACCCAGAGTGTTGACTGTCGGGTGAATGGCTTGTTCAGAAGGTGGGATGCGAGCACTGAGGACCGCTGTGATCTGACTTCTGAGTAAAGCTCTGTGACCACGGAGCGGACACTACCTAGCATTTCACAACTGGTGTTTACTGCCGTCACCTGATGCCAGATTCTCAGTTCCCTACTAGCTGGTCCCTGCTGTCCCTTCACTCCATTCTGTCTCCTGGGAGTCTCACTCGTCATCTTTCAGGCTTCTGTGTCCTTGTCTAACAGGAGACTTCACTACCCCTTCCTCTTCGTGTTCAGACTTGTAAATGATCCCTGTGTGGACCCCTGGGAACCTTGCTTTAATTTGTAAGGATTCGCTGAACTTCTTGAGGAACAGCATTCAGATGTATTTTCAGTGTGGCTGATGCAATTCTCATGGACTGAATAAAGAAGTGTTTATCAAATAAATTATTATTAATAATAAAAATAGTTTATATCCGTAAATAAATGTTTTGGTTTTAAGTAAATGTTATGTTGAACATCAAAGATCAGCAGAATCATCCCTGCCTGCTTCTGTAAATAACTTTTGGGACAGCCAAAAACTGTGCTCATGAAGCATCTGCAAGTCTCCTGCTAACAAGAGTTCCTTGCAGCAGAGATAAAAGGTTGACAAAGCCTAAAATATTAACAAGCTAGACCTTGACAGAAGACACTTTCTGATTTCTGCTGTATGTGAGTAGATAGCTTTCTTTTGCATACAACGTTATAAATAACAAAATGTACAGGTTTTATATAATATAAAAATATATCACTATTTCTGTCTTTCACACTTTTATTTTTCAAATAGCTCTATTTTATTTGACATTTGGTATCTTTACTAAACAGGCGGGAACAAGCTTTTACAACATGACTGGCCTAGGTCCTTTGCCTCAAGCTCTTTATAATGGTGAACCGTTCGACCTCAAAGAGACGAGTCCTGAAGATGTAAGAGGGGCTGTCCTGGAGAAAATGATGGATGCCTTTGTGGGTCTGCAAAGAGATGTGTTTATGGTAGGCGTGCATTGATAATAAATGCACATGAATATTTGTAACTATTGAAAACTTTTAAATATTTCTATATCTTATGTGCATTGGTGTTTTTCCTGAATACATCTGTGTGAGAGAGGATGCTAGATCCCCTGGAACTGGAAGTTATAGACAGCTGTCAGCTGCTGTGTGGTTGCTGGGAATCAAACCCAGGTCCTCTGGAAGAGTAGCCAGTGCTCTTAACTATTGAGCCATCTCTCCAGTTCGTATATTGAATATTTTAATGACATATGTAATATAAAAATTTTAAGCCTGATCATTTAATAATTAATAATTAAATTTACCAGATATATAGGTACATAAATATAGATTAGAATATTTATAATTGTATAAGAAAGCTTATTATAGCAACCCTAAATTACATGCTTTTAAAATTTATTTGAAATTATTTATATTTATATGAATTACATAACAGCAATATGCATATAAGTTGTCCATTTTAATAAAGTGATTTTTTTCTATTTTAGGGAACATTAAATGATGGAATCAATGCAATTGATTTCCTGATGGATAAGAATAATGTTGTACCCCGTTTGAATTCTTTGATTTTACACACTAAACCACAGTACCTTAATTTATTATCTTCATCAGGTAAATAGCCATTCTTGTATTGTCCTACAAATGCTTATTGTGACTGTCTCAGTAATTTGTTATTAAACATCTGTTATTTCAGTAACTGCTGATATTGAAGATTTCTCCACCTTCTCTTTCTTGGATTCACAAGATAAGAGTGCTGTGATTGCAAAAAGCATGCATTACTTAACCCAAGAAGGTAATGAGCATATTTTTCTGTAATTTATTTCTAAAGTAATAAAAACATAACTTTAGAAAGGCACTTGCAAAATAAATGTTACTATGTTTCTATTTTTAACTAGGGGCTTGGATTTCAATTTGTCAGTTTATAATTTATTAGAATTTAATGATTTTTAAAATAGTCCCTCTTAGCCTCATTAATCATTTATGTAGCAGAAGTTCATTTGTGGTCTCTTAATTTTTTTAGAAAAGTATATTAGCCCATTTTTACCATTCAAAAAAAGTAATACAACCTATTCAAAGCTATTTTAATGAGTCCATGAATAAAAATGCAATCTCTTATATTAGAGGAGATCATAGGATGTCTACTTTATAATTAAACAAAACCTGCATGTCTTGCTGAAGTTGGGGATCAGAGATGGAAAAGAGAGACTAAGATAGTAAGGCATTCAGAGGAAGGAGCAAAGAGAGAGGCCTGCAGCCCAGGTTTGTTAGGGTGCAGCTGAGTGTTCAAAAGGTAAATAGAATGTGCTTAGCTTAGGTTTGCATGTTCTGCTCTACTCTGAAGTTTATTTGGTTTTTTGTTTGTTTGTTTGTTTTCCCCTCTTTTTATTTTAATTGAGATGGACTTTTCCATACAATATATTCTGATCATGATTTCCACTCCCTCAACTCTTCCCAGGTCTTCCCCACCCATCCAAACCAAACTCTTCTTCTTTTAAAAGATGAAAAAAAGGAAAGTAAAATAATGTAAAATAAAAACAGACAAGCCTCAATAGGACAAAGCAAACATGAAAAACAAAGAACCAAAGAAAAAGCCCAAGAAGCACATATGGATTCAGAGACACATATATTAGCACACACAGGAGGGCTAAAAACACCAGATCAGGAACTGTAATACATACGCGAAAGCTCTCTAGGATAAGGGCAAAGGAAAAAAAGATGCCCAGACAAAGCATTATGAGACCAAAAGGAGGAGGAGGAGGGGAAGGGTAGGGGGAGGGGAAGAGGAGGAGGAGGAGGAGGAAGAGAAGGAAGAAGAAGAAGAAGGAGGAGGGGAAGGGGAGGGGGAGGGNGGGAAGAGGAGGAGGAGGGGGAGGAGGAAGAAGAAGAAGGAGGAGGAGGGGAAGGGGGAAGAGGAGGAGGAGGAAGAGAAGGAAGAAGAAGGAGGGGGAGGAGGAGGAGGAGGAAGGAGGAGAAGGAGAAGAAGGAGGAGGAGGAGGAGGAGGAGGAAAAGGAAGATCTCTAAAACTACCATTGAATTCGTTTTGTGTTGGCTATCTACTGCTAGACATGGGGGCCTGACCTTAAAAGTAGTGTCTGTACTCAGTGAGAGTCCACTGGGAGAAACTAACTTCGCTCTATGGGTGGCTATCAATTAGAGATAGCTTCTGAGTTTAGGATTTAGGCTTGTATGTCCACTTCTATTCTCAGCTGTAGGACACCGTGAGGCCCAGGGCATGCATGCTGACTCGGTCTCCATGAGTTCAAATGTGCATTGGTCCTGCTGTGTTATAGGCCTTGCTGGAGTTCTTCATCCCTTCTGCTCTTGTAATCTTTCCATCTCCTCTTCTATAGGCTCCTTGATCCCAGACAGGAGGGGTTAGATGGACACACCCCATTTAAGATGGAGTGCTCCAAGGTCTCTCACTTTCTGCCCAATATCTGGTGGTGGGTCTCTGTGTTTGTTTCCATTGTATTGCAGAAGGAAATGTCTCTGATGGTAGTTGAGCAAAACAGTGATTTATGAATATAGAAGAATGTCATTCAGAGTCATTTTATTTCTAAATTTTTTGAAAAGGACATTAATAGCACTGACCCATCTGTTCTCAGGCTCTTGGCCATCCAAACAGTATCAAGGAAGAGTTCCAGTTCACAGGGTGGAACTTGAATCCAGTCGTATATTGGTTGGTTATTCCCACAAGTTTGTGCCATTATTTTACTAGCACATCTTGCATGCAGCTCATCATTGCAGATCACTGGGTGTGTGGCTGAGCTGGTGTTGATCTCCCTTTTGATGATGCACGGATACTTCTAGAGCCCTGACCAGTCTATAGGTGAAGGTTCGGTGGGCACCAGCTTGACCTCTCCATGTTCACTGAGTTAATTCAGCAGTAGGATTTGTGGAGAACAACCAATAGTCTTGGCAATACCCTGGGTGGTTTGGGGGTTCCTAGAGGACCCCCTTTTGACCAGCAGCTCCATTAGATATAATCTAATAGCAGAGGTGGAGTTTCCATTTGGTGATGAGAGATGTCCAGCTGTGGTTATAGCTCCCCCATTATTCAGCTATTCCTTTTACGTCACCTTCCTATATGGGTGTGTCTGTGTGAGTCTGTGTGAGAGCTTCTACTATTTTAGGTTCCCATAGTACCCCTCAAATGCTCTTAATATTAGTTGTCTCTCCCCCATCTTCCCTCCTTCATTCCCCTCTTCCCTCCCCTTCCAGTCCCAACCCCTCCGTCCATATCCATCTATTCTGTTTGCCCTTCTTAGAATGATCCAGTTCTCCTCCCAGTCTCTTACCTGTCCTCTGTGGTTCTACAGATTGTATCTTAGTGGTCATTGATTTAACAGCTAACATCCACACAGAAATGAATGCATGCCGTATTTCTCTTTCTGGTTCTGCGTTAACTCACTGGGGGTGATTGTTTTTCTAGTTCCACCTATTTACTTGCAGATTTCATTTTTTTAATGGCTGCGTTATATTCCATTGTGGAAATATACCACGTTTTCTCTATTCATTTGTCTATTGAGGGACATGTAGGTTGTTTTGGTGTTTAGATATTATGAATAGAGCAACAGTGAGCATGTTTGGGCAAGCATCCATGTGATGATAGCAGGAAGCATCAGTTGGGTCATGTCCGACAGTGGTGCTGCTGACTCTGGCTTCCCATTTTCCTGAGGAACTGGCTTCCATAGTGACTGTACAAGTTGGCAGTCCCATGAGCAATGGATGAGTATTCCCCTTGTTCCACATCCTTGCCAGCGTGACTGTTGACATGTTTTATTGACACGGGCCAATCTGACAGGTAAAAAAATGAAATCTCAAAATAGTTTTTATTTGTATTTCCCTGATTACCAAAGATATTAAACATTTCTTTAAGTGTTTCCTTGCCATTTGAGTTTCCTCTTTTGAGAATTTTCCTTTAGAATTTAGATCTATCTGTACTGCAGTTTTAAGCTGGGTTATTTATTTTTTCATATTCTAATTTTTTAATTCTTTATACATTGAATATTAGCTTTCTCTCAAGTATGTAAGTGGTAAAAATTGCCATTCTGAAGGTTGCTGCCTTGTCTATACAATGGCGTCGTTGTCTTGCAGAAGCTTTTCTGTTTCATAAGGTCCCATTTATTGATTTTTTATCTTAGTGCCTGTGCTAATGGTGTTCTGTTCAGAAAGTTGTCTCCTGTGTCAATGCATTCAAGGTTATTCCAAACTTCTTCTATTGGGTTTATTGCATAATGTTTTATGTTGAGGTTTTTGATCCATTTGAAGTTAAGTTTTGTGCAGATTGATAAGTATGGATCTGTTTGGATTCTTCTACTTGCAACCATGCATTTTATTAGCACCATTTGTTAAAGAGGCTGTCTTTTAACCAGTGTGTGTTTCTGGAATCTTTATCAAAACTCTGGTGTCCATAGGTATGTGGATTTATTCTAGGTGTTCAATTCTTTAGTTTGTTTGGCTGGTTTGGTTTGGTTTGGTTTTGGTTTATCAAGACATGGTTTCTCTGTATAACAGTCCTGACTGTCCTGGAACTCACTTTGTAGATCAGGGTGTCCTGGAACTCACAGAGATCTGCCTGCCTCTGCCTCCCACGTACTGGGATTAAAGGTGTACACCACCCCCTCTTGGATTTAGAGAGGGCAAGAGAATCCAAAGAACAGAAACCCCAACCAACAATTTATTCATTTCCTCTTTAAGGACTTCTGTCATAATCATAAAGGCCATTTTAAGGTTTTTGTCTTGTGCTTGAGCTATGTGGCAATACTCGGGGCCTGTTGTGGTAGGGTTTCTGGGTCCTAGGATGATTATACTTCTAGGTGTCAGTATCTGGACGTGTTTGTTGGAGTGTGTGATGGCTATGGGTTGCCAGCTGTGGAATGCTTCCAAGATCCTGTCTCAGTGCCTACAAGGATCCAGTATAAGAACTGTTTCTAGATATTGGGAGCCAACAAGCAGGAACAGTGATTGACAAGAAGGATGGAGGAAGGCTATGAGGGTGCATGTGAGGGAAGAAAGCCGGGTTTTCCAGGAGGATCTGAGTTTTTTGGCCACCATGGCCAGAGGTTTCTAGTGAAAGACTGTTAGGGTTGATAGCAGGTGAAACAAGCGCAGAGATGTTTCTCTTCCAGGAGAGCGAGTAAGGAAGACATGGTTGAAGACTGGCTGGGTTGTAACATGTGAGTGGTGGTCGAACAATTAGAGTGACCTAGAGGTGCAGGGAATGAGGTTCTGAAAGAGTTAACGCAAAAGACACGCAAGGTTTTCAAATTCTGTAGATTGAATTCAAATTTCACCTCTTTTAAGAAATCCAACATATAATAAACATAGTCTGTTCCCATCCTAGTGGTAGCAGGCTGGGACCTTGGCTGGGTCAAGTGAACACAAAGAGGCAGAGACCAGGTGAGGTTATATTTTAGAAGTCTCTGGGAATTATGCCAAATTAGCCTAAAGTACCTAATTTCATTAACTCTCTTCCAAATTAAAGGAATGTTAGCTGAAATTTTATCATGTCTACCTTTATCATGAATAAGAAACTCTATGATTTTGAGGATTTTACACTTGAAATACTCTAGGCTTAGGAACTGTGAGATGTTCAGGCAGAATCAGAATTCTTCTAACTTCCTTCCTTAAAGAGGATGTGAGGGCCTCACTGTGACCCATGGCTTCTGGTGGCTGCAAGAGATTAGTCCCTCCCCCACCCCACAAAGAACATGGTGGGTCAGGGAGGATCTTGGCGGCTGTCATCCTTTATAATACATTTTTTCTCTCTTACTTCTAAAGTTATTTTATTATAAATAGTGGCTAGTGTGTTAATTGTAGCTTCAAATATATTCAGCTTTTAGTACCTTGGGTTTTTGTTTTTTAATAATTGTTTTGAATTAGTCACCTGGTCTGAAAAAACAATTTTTCTGTGGGTCGCACTGGCAGCCCTAGAAGTACCATTTTGTGTGCTATGTACTGATGCTGGGTGAATTATAATCATTTAACTATGGCATCAGAATTGAAAATGGAGCTTAGCAAAAACTCAGTCCATTGTGTTCCCAAAGCAAGCATGAGGACCTTAGTTGTATCCCCAGAACCCACTACTGTGTCTCATCCCAGCTCTGTGAGGCGATCCAGAAGCTCCTGGCTAAGCAGCCTTGTCTAATTGGTGATTTCTATGCCAGAGAGAGCCTCTTTCTCAGAAAGAGCTGGATTGCACCTGAGGAACACATGAGGTTGACACCTGACAATTATACATGCTTGTATACATGCACTCACAAACAAACGTGTGCCTGCATACACACATGAAAAACTGTTTTCTGCCTCTGGGTTCCAGATTATCTCAGTCTACAAGTTGAGATTAAATAAAGATAACCGGAAATCACTTTTGCCATTTTCTATATTCTTTGAAAGTCTTCATGTGTATAAACAAATAAACAACACACTGCCCCCAAACAAACCAACAAACCATATACCAGAAACAGTTTCACTTTATAGCCCCAGAACTGTAACATGAGGGCTGGCTTGTTGGGGTTTCTGTCCCGCCCAGTACCCCACNGTTCTCATTGCCCCACCTCTACTTCCTGTCTGGTTGACTCGCCTATACTTCCTGTCTGGCCAATCAGCGTTTTATTAAAATACATGATTGACAGAATACAGACAATTCTCCCGCAACATGGAACCATGAAAAACATAAGACAGCTGTCTCTCTTGGTGGACATTCCCGTGCCTGTCCCCAGACAGCGCACACACGTGCATATATGTGAAATGTGTGTCGTAACATAATCCAACAGCAAGAGAGTTCAAAGTGCTGTTTTTGATTGACTCTGGATTGTTACTGTGTGGGGTTTTCTAACTAGAAAATATCTTTTCCTTTTAGTTTGCTTTTAGAAAAAATTAATTTTATTTGACTATTTGAAATTTTCAGATAATGTACTGTCTGCAGTCACTCTGTGGATTGTTGCTGATTTTGATGTACCATCTGGGAGAAAACTGCTGTTTTCTGCATTAGAGCACATGGTGAGTAGATACTTTTCCTAAGTGAAGAGCCCACATTCAGTTGTCATTCCCCTCCATGTTAAACATTCAGATTCTTTTGTTTAGTGCACGGCGTCAAAGAGACCATGTCAGGAATTGATACAATAAGCTCCGCTTAAAACTGGAAAGTGTCCAGAAAAGCCTGCTTGTCTCCAGTGAGCTCCAAAGTGTGTTTTACTAGCAACAACTAGTGATAGCAATTTTTATCACATAATTAGTTAGTACTTTCTCTCCCATATTAGGAAAACTTAGTTTATCTTACCAAAACTATGGCAAGCTATATTAACTTTAAAGTTTCTTTTTTGAGTAATTGTAAGTCAGTTGTTAGAAGGAGTGGTTTCTGTATTTCAGAGTACTTTTTTTCAGCAGATTAATTTTTAATTACTTTATAAATATTATCAATCAAAGTTTCCGCATCCTCCCCTCTTCCCACTTCCCTCCAGCTCCCTCACTTCTCTTCCCCCCTCCCCCTCCAGTCCAAGAGAGGGCAGGGTACCCGCCCTGTGGGAAGTCCAAGGCCCTCCTCACTCCATCCAGGCTTAGGAAGGTGTGCATCCAAATAGAATAGGATCCCAAAAAGCCAGTACATGCAGTAGAGACAAATCCTAGTGTCATTATCATTGGATTCTCAGTCTGCCCCATTTGTCAACCACATTCAGAGGCTCCGGTTTGATCGCATGCTCATTCAGTCCCAGTCCAGCTGGATTTGGTGAGCTCCCATTAGCTCAGGCACACTGTCTCAGTGGGTGGACCAACCCCTCGTGGTCCTGACTTCCCTACCTTGGTAATATAATGGTGAGCATAGCTGCCTTTCGGGGTACTTTTTTAAATGAATGTCTGTATATCTAAGGGAGCATGTATATCTATATTTAAAAATTAAGAAACAAGTCAAAATGTTTAAGATATTTTTATATTAGCTCATTGTAAGTTTATTGCTATATAAAAATTATTTTAAAAAATTACTTAAAACAGTGATAGATTTCACCTGTTTCTGTGGTTGACTGATTTAAGAGCATCTTAGGTAAGAGGTTATAGATTAGGTCTCTCATGAAGATTCATCTTCAGCTGCACCATCTGAGCTCTTGGCAGAACTAAATATCATCCTGCTTAGATGGCACACTTACCTGCCGATCAGCAAATGGGCCAAATGCTTTATTCCATTCCCACATAAACCTGGTTTTTGTGTTGCTTAAATGTGCTCACAACATGGTGGCTGTCTCTAGAAAATGAGGTAAAAAGTTAAATGCAAAAATGCAGTTCAGTTATGAACTAGTCTTAGAAGTTTCGACATGAGCAAAGCTTATGTGAGCTCACAGAGACTGGGGCAGTGGACAGGGCCCGCATGAGTCTGCCCCATGCCGTCTGTGCACATCTATTATGACTGCCAGTTTAGTGTTTTTATAGATGTGAGCTTAGTCTGTAGATTGCTCTGTAAGATGGGCATGTTTGCTATATTAATCCTACAAATCTAAGAGCCTACAAGATCTTCCATCTCCTGATATCGTCTTCAATTTCTTTCCTCGGTGTCTTAAAATTTTTATCAAGCCTTACGTTTGTTAGAGTTTCCCCAAGATATTTTATATTATTTTAGTCTATTGTGAAAGATGTTGTTTCCCTGATTTCTCTCTCAGTTCATTTGTCATTTGTACATAGCAGAGCTACTGATTTTTGTGTGTTAATTTTGTATCCACCTACATTTCCAAAAGTGTTTATCAGCTCTAGGAGTTTCTGGTGAAATCATTAGGATCACTTATGTATACTGTCATATCATCTGCAAATAAAGATACTTTGACTTCATCCCTTCCTATCTGAAGTACTATATTGAATAGGTATGGAGAGAGTGAGCAATGTTGGCCATGGGCTTGCTCTAGACTGCCTGCCTTTATTATGTTTAGGTATGTTCCTTGTATCCCAGATCTCTCCAGGACTTTAATCATGAAGGAGTGTTGGTCAAAGCCCTTTTCTGCATCTAATGAAATGAAATGGTTTTTGACTTTTAGTTTGTTTATATTTTTTATATTTATTGATTATGTTTATCAATTTAGATATGTTGAACCATCTCTGAATCTCTGGGATGAAGCCTGCTTGATCATGGTGGATGATCTTTTAGATGTGTTCTTAGATTTTGTTTGTAAATACTTTATTGAGAAATTTTGCAATTGTTTATAATTTTCCTTGTTGGGACTTAATGTGTATCAGGGTAACTGTAGCCTCATAAAATGAATTGGGTGATGTTTCTTCTGCTTCAATTTGTTAAATAATTTGAAGACTGTTGGCATTAACTGTTCTTTGAAAGTCTGGTAGAACTCTGCTAAAATCATCTGACCCTGGGCTTTCTTTAGTTGGGAGACTTTTAATGACTACTTCTGTTTCACTGTATTATAGGTCTGATTAAATTGATGTTCTGATTTTGATTTAGCTTTGCTACCTGGTATGTATCAAAAAAAGTATCCATTTCTTTATATTTACCAGTTTGGAGGAGTACAGATTTTTAAAGTGTGTCCTTTTGGTTCTCTGGATTTCCTTAGAGTCTGTTATTAGGTCCGATTTTGCAGTTCCGATTTCAGTTTTATTGCTGCCGGTGGGACCAGCCCCCAGCAGTGCAGGGCTCAAAGGGAATCTGCAGAGTCGGCTCATACTCTGAGGAGGTAAAGGGAAAAAGACACTCACGCTCTCTTGATGGTTTCCTTCAGACCTTTCCTTCATTCTTTGATCGCATTCTCTATTCCTTATTTTCCTGGTGATTGCCTTCTCTTGCTCGTAATGCTTTCCTTCTCGCTCTCTACCTTTATCCCTCCTTACTCTCTCACTCTTCACGTTCTCCCTCTAACTCATTTTAACTCTTATCTTTGTTATTTCCCTTATAGCTTATATATCCCAGAAAAAATTTCAGACAGCATAAAAATTACAATTTGGTCACATTCTGTTTTCAAATGAATGATTTCAATGAATATAAATAAAAAACAGTATGTTTTCCATATCCCTTACATGACTAAACATTTTAGATATCACAGGTGAAAAACAAATTATCCCAAGAACCCATGTACATTCATACCCAAGCAACTTGTTATTGGTTAACCACATAGGCATGCAAGATATTCTTCTCAGTCAGGTCTTTTACTGAGCAGACTGCAGTTTTTCCGTTAAAAAGAAAGGGCCCATTAAAGGCAATCTTGTAAGGAATCTTAAAGAAATTACAAACCTAAACTTTCATATATAAAAAAGGATCAGTCAGCTCTACTTTAAATCTTTAGGGTACATACCCACTCAACAATAGTTGTTTTTTTTTAATATCAGTAGATTGAGGACAGAAATGAATTAATCCTCACTTTTGATCATCAACCAATCTTAGCAAGAAAAGTGCCTCAACTAATTATAATTAGCCTAATTTGTTCTTGTTCCCTGATGTTAACGAGTTCCTCACTCAACTATATGCTTTTCTAAAACCTTAGATTTTCTTCTTGGGTTTTTCACCTCAAAACTTTTATCGAAACATCTGATCTAACCTGAAGTTATTATAAGGCTTTGTTTCAGCTAATGGTGTTCACAAAAAAACTGACTGCACCTTCCAACATTAAGGTTCAAAGAAGTTAGTAGTTTTACTTAATCATTAATGTAAACCACAGTCTATATAGTTCCACAATAGAAAATCATGTGGTCAAGCTGTGGGACACTTCCATCTTTCATTTTTTTATACTAAAACTCTTTTTAAACTAACATTATTATTATTATTATTATTATTATTATCAATTAGACAGCACAGCTTAGGAAGAAATCATCTTCATAATAGTCCACAGGAAAAGATGACCAGTAGATGTTCCCATGAGATAACTCACTAAATTACAGGAAGTGGGGATCTCCCCACGCCCATTCACACTATGCCAGATACCAGAGAAGGATAGCAGCAGCAAATGTGTAACAGCACAGCCGAAGCAACAGACGTCCTTGGGCCTGTGATCTCTGGACCTTGCCCATCTGAGATTCAAGGCAGGCTGACACCTTGAACTTGATTTTCCACCTGTCACTTCTCTGACTTGGCCACCTGCACAATTTGGATATTCTCTCTCTGCCTTTTAGTTAATTTGGATAAGGGTTTATCAATCTTACTGATTTTCAAAAGAACCAACTCTTTGTTTCATTGATTTTTGTGTTGTTTTTTGTTTGTTTCCAATTTACTGATTTCAGCCCCTAGTGTATTTCTTACCATCTACTCCTTTGGGGTGTGATTTTGTCTTTTTGTCATAGAGCTTTCAGGTGTGATGTTAAAGTTAGTATGATGTCTCTCTAATATTTTTATGTAGGCACTTAGTGCTTTGAACCTGCTTCCTATAGCAGCCTTCATTAAGTCTCATGATTTTGTGTATGTTATATATTCATTTTCATTCATTATAGACATTTTAACATCTCTTTCTTAATTTCTGCCTTGACCCATTTTCATTCAGTAGAGAGTTGTTAAGTTTCCATGAGTTTTTAAGCTTTTTATTATTTCTATTGTTGATAACTAGTTTTATAGAACACAGGATGTTACTTCTACTATCGTCTATCTGTCAGACTTACTATTTGCCCATCTATGTAGAGAAAGTTTATGAGTGCTGAGAAGATATGTTCTTGTGTGTTTGGGTGAAATGTTCTGTAAATATTATTTCAGTTCATTTGGTTTAATAACATCTGCTACCTCCAGCATTTCTCTGTTTAGTATTTGTCTGGATAACCTGTGTATTGGTGAGATTGGAGTATTGAAGTCTCCTACCTTCAGTGCCTGTGACTTAAGTTGTATTAGCACTTATTTTACAAATGTGCATGCCCTGTGTTTAAGACATAGAGATTAAGAATTGAGATGCCCAACATAAAACCACCCACACTGAACCTCATAGAGGAGAAAGTGGAAACTACAGTTGAACGCTTTTGGCACAGGACACCACTTCCTAAATATAATGCCTGTAGCACAGACAATGAGAAAAACAATTAATAAATGAGACCTCCTAAAATTGAAAAGCTTCTGTAAAGCAAAGGACATGGTCAACAAGACAAAACAGCAGCCTACAGAATGAGAGAAGATCTTCATCAACCCATCAGATAGAGGACTGATCTCGAATATATACAAAGCACTCAAGAAATTGAGCATCCAAAGAACAAATAATCCAATAAAAATGGAGTACAGACTTAAACAGAGAACTCTCAACAGAGGAATCTAAAATGGCTGAAAGACACTTAAGGAAATGCTTAGTCATCAGAGAAATGCAAATCAAAACAACTCTGAGATTCTATCTTATACC
>LOEQ01006276.1:51317-66677 GCA_001685075.1 Bramus lutescens | reverse complement strand
TCCTAGACCTCGATGGAGGTGGGAGGACCTTGGTCTTCCCACAGGGCAGGGAACCCTGACTGCTCCTTTTACTGGAAAGGGAGGGGGAAGGGGGAAGGGAAGGGAATTGGGAGGAGGGCAAGAGGTGGAAATTTTTAATAATAATATTAATTAATTAATTAATTTGTAGGTGCTTCTAAATCTTTTCTAGTTGACAAGATGAATCATCACAGGGAGTAAGGCAAAAGTCCTGATAACAAGCATCCTGAATAATAATAATGATAATAATAATAATAATGTCTAATTTATAACCCTTGCCTCAGAATTTAGTAGAATAGCTTATTATGAGACTAAAAAGACTGTATTTTTTAAAAAAATGAATGGCTAGTCTCTCTTATGTCTCATATTCTAGAGTAAGGTTTCTTCATCTACTCTTATGCTTTCTCTCTTGTGCAATCCAAACTGACATTGTCACACAAAACCCAGTATCAATAGCTCAAATCCCCAGGGTGGGCAACCTAAATATATGTATAAAAACACAGAGCAGGTGACAAAACATATATGGATATAATATCCAAGTACAAATTGTCTTTTAATTTGTTTGATTATAACAAAAGTAATATCCATTATAGAACATATTTTATATGCAATTTGAGAAGAATACAGTTCAATTACAGTGTGAAATATTATTAATTCAAAGATACATCTTGATTCTAAAATTATTAAAATCTTGCTGTCCAGAAAATAGATATATTAGAGTTCATGGGATTTAGATTTTGATGAAAAAAAAAAAACTATAGCAAGCTACCAAAATAGAAGGAACAAGAAGACTAAAACCACTGGTCTTAACAAGGAATGATTCAAATTTTAAAATATTTTATTTAGTGTGTTCAGAGAGATTCACAAAGTGTTAATTGTAAAAGATAAAAATATTGCTATTTCAATCAGACTACAAAAAAGAATTTTGGGAGGTTTAAAGTATAATTGTCTTTATAAAAATTTTAAGCAAAGGTCCAGTAAAGTTGATATGCTGGATGCTTGGTCTCTAGTGTGATGGATTTTTTTTTCTTTTTTGGATGTAAGAATTTTTTTCATACAATCTTTTCTCATTTTACACACCTATCCCCATTACCACTCCCTTCCCTCCTCCTGCCCCACTCCTCCCTCTCCACTCCTCAGAAAGGATAAGGCTTCCCATGTGGAGTCTACAAAGTCTGACACATCATTTTGAGGCAGGACCAAGACCCTCCCCCCTATAGCTAGGCTCAGAAAGGTACCTCTCCAAAGATAATGTGCTTCAAGACACCAGTTCAAACACTAGGGGTAAATTCTGGTCCCACTTCCAGTAGTCCCACAGACTACCCAAGCTTCATACCTGTCCCCCACATTCAATGGGCCTAATTTAGTCCTATGCAGGTTCCCCTGCTATCAGTCCAGAATCAGTGAGCTCTCACAGCTCAGGTCAACTGTTCCTATAGGTATCACCATCATGGTCTTGGCCCCTTTGCTCATATTACTGCTCCTCCCACTCTTGGACTGGTCTCCAGAAACTCAGGTCAGTGCTTTGCTGTGGATCTGTATCTACTTCCATCAATTGCTCGATGGAGGTTTTATAATGATAATTATAGCCATCAGTCAGAATGGCTATGATCTAAAACACCAATGATAGCTTATGCTGGAGATGTGGAGTAAGGGGAACACTCTTCCATTGCTGATGGGAGTGCAAACTTGTACAGCCACTTTTCAAATCAATGTGTCAGTTTCTCAGAAAATTTGGAATCAATCTACCTCAAGACCCAGCAATACCACTCTTTAGAATAGACCCAAAGGATGCACACTCATAACACAAGTATGTTTGCTCAACTGTGTTCATAGAAACATTATTTATAATAGCCAGGACCTAGAAAAAACCTAGGTTCCCCTCAACTTTATCAATGGATAAAGAAAATGTGGTGGGTACATTTACACAATGGAGTACTACTCTGTGGTAAAAACAATGACATCTTGAAATTTGTGTGCAAATGGATGGAACTAGAGAAAACCATCCTGAGTGAGGTAACCCATAACCCAGACTGAGACAGACAAATACAGTATGTACTCACTCATAAGTGGATATTGTACGTAAAGCAAAGGATAACCAGTCTATAACCCTAAGAGAGACATACATGGATACCCTGGGAAACGGAAATAGACAAGACCTCCTGAGAAAACTGGGAATGAGGGGGCAGGAGAAGGGAGAGTGGAAGGGGAGGAGAAAAGGGGAGTGGGGAGGAGAACATGAGGGAGTGGGATGCTCAAGAAGGGGGAAGGACAGAGAGGGAGAAAAAGGGAAGGAATATCTTGATAGAGGGAATCATTAAGGGATTAGCAAGAAATATGGCACTAGGGAAATTCCCAGGATGACTGCTGCCAAGACTCTAAGCAACAGTGGAGAGGATACCTAAACTGCCCTTCCCCTGTAATCAGTGTGATGGAAATTTTAAGAGCTAGAACCTATTGGAAGCTGCTTTAGGGATATACAATTGTTATGGGTGGTGTTTTGAGGTTTCTAAAGCTATGAAGCGACTCCATGGCCATAACAACTCTTATAAGAGAAAAACATTTAATTGGGTGGCTTATGTTTTCAGAGGTTTAGTTCATTTGCATCATGGTGGGACATGGAGGTGTGCAGAAAGACATGGCACTGAAGCTGGAATTGAGAATTTTACATTTTTGATCTGCATGCAACAAGAAGTGAACTGACTTATTAGAAGTCACTTGAACATATATAAAACCTCAAAGCCTGCCCCTGTAGTGACACATTTCCTCCAAAAAGATCACACCTACTCCAACAGAAAATGGACTAAGAAGTGGGCTATTGTAGAACTAAAAATTTTTCCTTAGGATTTTTAAACAGTATATAAAATGGCATAAAATATCATAGAAAAGTTCAAAGTTAGGAGGTCACTGGAGATTATGCAATACAATTTGGTACATATTTTACAAATAAGAAATGTGAAAGAGAAGAATAAAATTTTCATCAATGTAACACATAATAATTTAGAACTAAAATGGATCTAAGTCTTTAGATTCAGTGCTAGCACAACATGGAGGAAAGTGAATAAAAGAATTCAGATTTTAAAGATGGATGGAAAATGATGTGGGATGCACTTCTGTATGATGCAAATATGTTTAATTACCATTTGTTAATAGAGAAGCTTATTTAGCCAATAGCCAGGCAGAATAGAACCAGGCAGGAAATTCAAGCAAAGATGCAGAGAAAAGAAAAAGAATATGGAGTCAGAGAGATGCCAGCAGTATCCAGAGAAGCAAGATGTGAGGTAACAAGCCACAAGCCTTGTGGTGAAATATAGCTTAATAAAAAAGGGTTAATTTAAGTTGTAAGAGCTAGTTTATAATAATCCTGAGCTAATAGGCTACATGGTTTGTAATTAATATTAAACCTCAGAGTGGTTATTCAGGAACTGGTGGGTGGGAGAGAAACCTCCAGTTACAGAAAAATGTTCTTCAAACTTTAAGAACAAAAGAGAAGTGGTTACTATTAACAAAAGCCATGAACTGTCATCAACTTCTAATTCATCACCTAAGACATTAAGAGACAATACAGGAAATGCTATAAAACATATACATATGGGTATCTATACATGCACTCAATATAAACACATAATACTATACCCAGCCCAAATGTCAGCACAATGAAGTCTGTAGTGTTGAGAGGGCACTATGCTTTCAGACATGTAAATACTCCTACTCTTTAATCCATTATTTCTGAAAAAAATATTCTTTTTTTCCTGAGGAAAGCACTAAAGGCTGAAAGAGAATCCAAGGAAGATCAGTGTAGCGGTTTCTAGAGCAGAGGAATTAAACTGCAGAAGTAAGAAGGAGAAAACTGTGCAAAGCTGTGAAGAAATAAATCCACAAAGTAGATTAATTTCACCAAAGCAGGTAGCTAGAGGCCACCGAAAAACGTTTTCAAGAAGAAAATGGCTTCCTACTACAGAGTAAAATTAATTTGAGAATTAAGTGTAATTTTATTATTCTTACAACAATATAAAATCAACAAAATGTCAAAACTTTTAATATATACTATTTATTAAAATACTAAAATATTTATATGTATTTACTAAAGCAAACAAAAATAGAGCTTGATTTTTAACATTTCACTAGAGATGTTCATCAGAGGGTCATGTTTTTGATACAAGGAAAATATTAGCCTCTTCATAGGTCCATTCACAATGAATTAATTGTGTTAAATGAATGTTTATGAAATTTGTTTAACTTTGATTTTTAAAGACAATCTCCATAAACAAAGTATAGCTATGTGATAAATAATCATTATTTACCTTATATGGTACAGAATCAAAAATAACCTACAGTAGATATAAGCAGGTAGTTTATAGGTACCTTTTATATATATTAATATAAATTAAGTATATATACATAAGCATTAAATGTATCTGTTTAAAATATACTGTTTAAAATTGCAAAAGTAGAAAGAAAGAGGTAAAATTTTAAATTTAATGTAAAATATTAAAAACAAACAGGGTAGTGTTAGTGGGCTGAATTCTGTGGTTACTGGTTGGGAGATAAGAATATTATCGATATCAATAGAGATCATTAACCAGAAATTTAAAAATAGAAACATCCGAAACCAGGTTACTTCTTGGGAGTAGAACAGTGGGAAAGGGAAAGGTTTGTTCTTATTTCATACCTACATATCATACTTGGGCTTTTATTACCACTGCTTTTCTGATTAGAGAAAAAATGAACAGTCCAGGTGATAGCAAAACAAATTTATAAAGCAGGATTTGGTTCCCTGTAGACATCTCCCAGCTCCCACAGCTAAAAAGTGAGCCTTGATCACCCAGGCACAGACAATCCATAAACCTCATTACAGTCAGGAACTTCTATGTCCTCTCCGTCATCACAATAGCTTATTTTATTACTCACAACCACCAAAATAGAATTGATTTTTACTCCTTTTGCCATGGCCACATGCTGGCCTCTAGTGAGAAGCAAAATGACCAAAAGACACACTGCCACAGGAAGAAAAGAACAACCTAAAGACACCACTGGTTTCTGACTTGAAAATAGTCCCCGAATAATGGGAGCTGCTCCAGGGAGCATGCCTGCCACAATTCAAGATTCTGCACAATTGGAAACATGGATTTCTTTATAAACCCAGTAGGAATTTACCACAGTCTATAGCATAATGAAGTCAATTTTCATATCAATGTTATAAAATCTATTGTGAAGTTTCACACTGTCTAGTGAGGGTCTAATGGGTAGGTCTAGGGACAAAACAGAGATGAGCTGCAGAGGCAGTCTATCACGTGGGGCTAGAAAGTATTTTCATGGTTGAGGTTTGACTGAGATTAGTAAACAAATTTGCAAGTGTGGTCAGCTGAGTCCGGTTGCAAACTTTGTATTGAATAAATACAAAAGCCTCTCAACGCTGTATCTAATTGTTTAGTGATCAGTTAAATGGAGTAGTACGGAAAGTGCAAAGAAATCCTACTGACTAATGTAAGAGTCAGACCGGGGAAACTTACCTTCCCCATCTGCTATCTCTGGCACTCATTGATCACACTGGCATTTAGGAAATGGCAGCCAGGTGCCCAGGCTAGTAGAAAATGGAAGCTGTAAGAAAAAGAAATGAAAGAAAGGTTTGAGGGTTTTTAAAATCCCCCCAAGATATGTGTTATGAAAAGGGGATGAGGGAAAATGCCCCAAGCTTGGCCACTACTTCCCCCAGCATTAGCAATTTTCATGCACCAAGTTCCTCCGTTTATTCCCAGATTGGAGGAAATAAGCACTTGGAAATATTAGAAAAACATTTTTTGTCCCATTCTTAGTGATTAATGATTCATTAATTTGGGAGTCTACTCACAAAGCAACCCATTATGATATTGAGTAAACCTGTTTTTAGCAATTAAATAATGGCTATCCACATCTGGTTTTCAGTTTCTTTTATAAAAAATCCCAAATAGCAGATTGTCTGAGTTGATGCCACATGCCTGAGAATCTCATTTCGGAATAGTGTGGGTGAGTTCTTTTACAGTCGTTCCTGAAATGTGTGTAGATTAGCACTAGGTGACAGGTGAAATGTTGGTGTCCCAATGACAAGAGGAACGACACGGGCTTGCACTGTGATTATCCTGCTACTCCCAGAGATTTCTTATTTCATTTTATATTTAACGAGATGAACTAGATAACACGTTATTTTTACATTTAGAATACTACACAGCAGTATGTATATTTTGAAAGGTAATTTTCCTCTTCACCTTGTGTGTACGTGCATGAGGTATTTGTTTTCACACCTCTGCACAAGCCTGAGTGGAGGCCAGTGGTTGTTTTCAGATTCTTAGCCAAAGTCTCTTCCTGAACCCAGAGCTCATTGGTTAAGCCAATTGATCTAGAGAGTTTGCCTAGGAAACTTCCTATCTCTACCTCTTGTGAGCTGGGATTGTATGTAGGCAGCCATACCTGCCCAGATTTGATGCGGGTTCTGGGGATTGAACTCAGGTCCTCATGCTTGCACAGAAAATTATTCATTGCTCCATCTCCCTTGCTTGAAACATAATTTCTTAAATTTCCTAATATAAAGTACAGAAACGTTGGAAATACTGTTTTTGCAAGGTTTGTTTATTATATATATATATGGATGTTTTGTCTGCATGTACATCTATCTGCACATCAGAAGTCATCTGATCCCATGAGGCTACAGTTATAGATGGCTGTGAACCACCATGTAGGTGCTGGGAACTGAACTTAGAACCTCTAAAAGAGAAGTCAGTGTTATTAACTGCTGAACCATTGCTATATCTACGCTGATCCATTACTCTATCTCCTAAAACTTTGCTGTTGCTGTTTAAGACAGGGTTTCTCTATGTAGTAGACCAGATTGGCCTTGAATTCACAGAGATCCACCTGCCTCTGACTCCCAAGTACTGGCATTGAAGATGTGTATCACCACCATCCAGTGGAAATTCTATTTAAATCAGGTTATAAAATGGTCTCTTATTAATTGACTATAGAAAGGGATAAGGCTGTGACTGGAGTTTTGGCTTACAAAGCTCAGAGGAGATATTTGGTAGACTAATATGTAACTATAATTTTTTTAAATCAATTATAAGTCAAACCTCCAGATTCCTTTGAATTAAAGTAAAATAGTAACTCCCATTGCAATAGAATATGCCGTAGTGCTACATTATGCAATGTCATAATTATAGACAACACTAGATATAGTTTAAAAAGACAACTAAGTACAAAGAGGGAGTGAAACTGAGTGCAAGATTGTAGCTCAGTTGGTAGACCATTTAGCTATGATTCACAAACCAGTTCAGTCCACAACGTACATAAACTGCAACTGATGAGTGAGTGCTTGACATCCCAGAACTCAGACAGTAGAAGTAGAAGGATCCAAAGTCCAAGACCATCAGAAGTCCAAGGACATCAGAAGTCCAAGACCATCAGAAGTCTAAAGCCAAAAGAAGTCCAAGGCCATCAGGATCCTGTGACATAATGATCTTGTACACTGTAATGATTTGTCACTCGTATTGGTTTTATAAAGTACTGGTTGGCCAATGGCTCAGCTGTATTCCTAGCTAGCTCTTACATCTTAAATTAACCCATTTCTATTCATATATGCATCACCACAAGGCTGTGGTTTACCAGTAATGTTCTGGCATCTTTCTCCTTTGGCGGCTACATGAAGTTTCCTTCAACTCTGCCTATTCTGTCTCTCTCTCTCTGTCTCTCTCTCTCTGTCTCTCTCTCTCTCTCTGTCTCTCTCTCTCTCTCCCTCTCTCTCTCTCTCTGTGTATGTATGTGTGTGTGTTCAGATTTCCTGCCTAACTTTAATCTGTTTAGCCATTAGCCAAAGTAACTTTATCCATTAACCAATAAAAGCAACACACATACAGAAAGACATCCCACATCACAAGGTCATCAGAAGTCCAATGCCACCAGAAATCCATGGCCATCAGAAGCTTAAGGATATCAGAATTCTAAGGTCATCAGCAGTCCAAGGTCATCAGAAATCTAAATTCATCAGATATCCAAATTTATCAGAAGTCCCAAGTCACTAGAAGTCCAAGGCCATCCTCAGCTACATATGATAACTTTTGGTACATGAGACCCTGTCTCTTGTCTCCTTTTGTTGTGATAAATGATGGCAAAAGGGAGAGGCAGGAAAGAAGATGCTGTTTGATCTGAATTCATTAATGGAATAAATTGAGCTAAAATCTTTGACTACAAGCAGCAGTCTCACCCTCTCTACCACAGTAACAATACCACCAATACATACCCTTGCTACCCATTTCTTTTTTAAAAGCTTTCTAATTTTTGTTTTGTTTACTTTTTAAATTATTTTTTGAGAGTATAATATAGTCACACTATTTTCCCCTTCTCTTCTTCTTCTAAACCTTCCACATACTCTTCCTTGCTCGCTTTCAATTTCATGGCCTCTTTTTTCAGTAATTACTGCTGTATATACATATATACATACGTATACCTAAATATAACTTGATCGTATATATCAATTTAACCTCATCAACTGTATAATGTTACTTGTATGTATGTTTTCAGGGCTGATCATTTACTACTTCACAATCAATTACACTCTTCTCTGGGTAAATGCTATTTCTTCTGCTCTCAGGTAACTGCTTGTAGTTTTTTCTGTCCCGTTGAAGCTTTCCCAGTCCACTTAGGCACGAATGTTTTGTTATCCTCATTCAGATCATGTTTAGGCAGTCATGTCAGAGAGACTTTATGAGTATAGCTTCTGTCATTACTAGGGGACACAGTGTCACAGCAAAGTCCCTGATCCTTTGGCTCTTACAGTCTTTCCAACCCCAATTCTGCAATGCTCCCTAGGTCTTAGGTGCAGGAGTTGTTTTTTATATGTATCCCTTGAACCTTGGCTTTACAACTTAGCATTTTTATTGTCTGTAGTTTTCTGTGATGTTCCCTGTGTGAAATTCTGAAATCAACAAAATTAGAAAGCCTATTAAGTTAGTTGGTCATCATCATCCTGACCTGGCCAAATGAGTTCTCCTCTTATAGTAAGCATAGTTTTTATTGGATCCTTCTGCATAATATCCAAAGGAAAAATGCCTTTTATTTCAGATAGAATGTTCTCAATAACACATAATTTCATAGTTAATGTATTCAAATGTGCATTTCATCACTTAGATTGTCCTATGCTGACATGCTGCCAAAATATCGAAATTAAGAGAGCCAAGATTAATTACCAAAAAGTTGTGATGCATGTTTTAAAGCACAGAGATAGAACTCACCTCATCAGCTGTGGGGAATACTAAATAGTTTCTCCTGCAAAGAATATTTAGATTGCTTGGTTATTTTGGCAGTTGTTACTATTAGATAGTCCTCTTGGACTACTGTTGTGGTTCTTTTTTCAAACAGGCTTTGAATTTTCCTGGCAAGTCTCATATAGTTACACTTGGCTTCCCCCTCCTAAGTTCACTGAAGGCAATGCCACCTTCTTGCACTACATAGGACTCCTGTATTAGAGCAGTGATCATCAATTAGTTACCAGTTATGTGTTTGGTGGTCCATATATGTTCTAACGTTTCACCGCGAGTGATTCTTTGAACTGATTTGGTCACTTATAATGATGTCTGAATACTGAATTTGTAGAACTGCTTAAATGAACATGGGTTCTGGTGATAGTTTCTCACCTGTATGTCAGCAGACAATGCACAGAGAATACATGGCATACCTTGTCATCTCTGGCACTACTGAACTTATCAAATGTTTGGCAAACATTTCCACAGATGTTAATAAACTCTCAAACCCATGTGTTTAACTTAATAATTTATAAATTATTAATACTAGTGTTGACTATTCTTGCTGAAATGCATGCAACTCAACCCTGAACCCAAATAACAAATTAGAATTAGCAGTTTTGCTCAGCTTAAATATACATTAATAATTCTTAAGTATTTTTAAAAATTAAAAGCTTTTCAAAATATAATACAAAAAATGCTTTAAAATAAAACAAATGATTATATTATTAATGTGATGTTATGTCATTGCATCAAATTCATAATGATACTATTTGGGTATGAAATATCTCATCAAAAGGTCAATGGTACTAAATGTTGTTTTCCTAGCTGAGGGAAGGAACTATTGAGAGGTGACTGGATCAATAGAATAATCTATAACTTAATGGGTAATCAGGAAGTGAGGCCTCATTGAAGGAATCAGATTACTAGGCCCATGATTCTGTAAGGCATGTCTTCTTCTGAGTCCTCTCCTCTCTATTTCTCTACTTCTTGCCTCTCCTGAGGTAAGCAGCTTTTCTTAACTAGTCATGCCCTTAAGTCATGATATTTCCACCTTAATAGACCCAAAGAAAGGGTGCCACCTAACTATTGACTGCAACACTTGAAATTATGGATCAAAACATGACCTTCCTATTTTAAGTGGCTTTCTTGGCTTTTTTGATACATTAAAGACAAATAGAACTTATAAATTTTAGCTTATGTTTGGTTGTAATAAAAAAATTAACTGTTAAGCTGAATAGATTTTAAATCTCATCTTGGGTTTTCTTTGCTTGGTTTTTTTTTTTTTTGTGAGCATGAAGGCTGTCTACTAAATGGGCTGGTAGAGTCCCTGCCACCTCTAAAAGCTGAGGTGTGTGAGTAAATAAATTATCAGCCTATAGAAAAGAGAACATGATCCACATTTTGATTTCTGATTTACGTGTTTGATGATGTACCTTCCCTCTACATCATTGCTGAGCACTGTGGAATGCAGAATCTTGCAAGAGTTCAAAATGGCGCTCAGGTGAAACAAAGCTAGTTCAATTGATGGTTTGTTATAGGAGGAGGAGGAGGAGGGGTGGGAGGGAAGTCAGAACCCTGCAAGGTCTTCTCTCCAATATCTGTAGGACAATCAGACTTCTAAACAGTGTTTCAGTTAGGTTAAAGATTACAAATGGCAGCAGTTGGCAATCTAATGTGGATGAGGGAAGTCTCACAGGGCGCCACACCTAGATCAACAGCTACAGGCACCTAACAACTTCTGAGCGAGGGAGAATTAGTCTTTCCCAATGATGAGTACCCTAAATAGGTATTCAATAGCAAGTGGTCAGCCTTGCAATTCTGTATATACGAGCAACTAAACTAACTGAGCAGGGTACATTTCTGTATATATTATATAAAAATAATATTAAAGAAAAGAGGCTATGGATTTGAGAAGGAATGAGAGGAGAGGCATGAGAAGGGTTGGAGGGAAGAGGAGATGAAGAATGTTATAAATATGTTTCAATTAAATTTTGAAAAGAGAAAAACTGCAAATAACCACAGGAATTGGTTCATTCCAGTTTTCATAATCGACTGTATGTCTTAGTGAAAAGTACTGCCTCTGAGACCTGGGTTTTATTTATGATTAACTCTAGAAAGGAGAGGCCATTAGCAGCTTTTGCATATTGGTAGCTGGTGGCAAGCTACCTGGCTAGGACATCTCTATAAGGGAGTCTCCAAAAAAAGGTGAGGATTTTATAAACACAAAGAAAGATCAGAAAATAAATGGGGTAGAAGTAAAATGAAATTTCCTCATTTCAAAGGTTCTAGAAGTTCTTGCAGGCTCTAGACTCTCGTATTTAACTTTCAAAAACAATCACCAGATACCAGGACCGGAGAATATGTGGGTTACTGTTACCACTCCACACCCTTTGCAGTTTGGTCCCCATCCTTCTGATCTTCAATGTACATGTAGTGACAAAGATCAAACAATGGAAGGTGTCAGTGTGTCCAAGTGCCAGTTGGAGTGAGATGCCACCATTTCCCTCCCCTTCTGAAACAGTAGTTACTTTCCACTTCTAATTTTGGTTCATTGTCTGATTTGACTATTTACTATGTTTGTTGAGAAATATCCATCCCATTTCAAAACAATCAACTTTATACCAGTGGATGAAAGGAAGTGGCATCACTTGCTCATGCTTGAGACAATTCCTCTGTTTCACTCAGTTCAGTTTTTTAAAAATTTTATCAATTTTAAAAAAGTAAATTTAAAAATTTTATTAATCAATTAATTAACTTTAACCCAGTCTCAGTTCCCCCCCCCTTCTCCTCCCAGTTCCTCCCCAACCTCTCTCCACCCACTCCCTATCCCTTCACTTCAGAAAATTGTATGCCTTCCAGGTGGTCTTCTTGCAGGACTCCTGGCAGAGGGAGCACGAGCTGTCTCTGACTCGGTTGTCTTCTGGCTGTTAGGACAGGAAAAGTGAAATACATAGCTTCCTTAGGTCTCTAATCAAGAGACTAGAGCTGTAACGCGCTGCTGGAGCTTGTGGGGTGCTAGCATGCAGGTTGGTGCTAGCCAAGGCTAGTTTAGTAGTATTTAACCTTCCCTCCCCCTCCCAAGACAGACACAGAAATCACAACTTTGTTCTCACGTTTTGATCTTCAGTCAAATAAATAGCCTTGGAAATGAATGAAGATGCTGGATACCAGGAGTAAAAATATATAAGGCAACCTTTGTTACAAGTAGGTAGGTAGGAGCATGTATGCTACGGTGATGACAGAAAGTGCTGTGTGCATGCTCGCTGCTTTTTTATTTAACAGAGACATTAAGGGAGTAGAGAACTGTACATTTGATTCCTGGGAAAGAAAGAAGCTGAAAAATGCCAGTGCTAAAAAATGCAAATAGTCTGTGCAGTTTTGTTAAACGTTTAATTATTTTATAAAACTATATAAAAGGCTGATGCAGCATTGAACATGTGTGTGTTGTGTTATGGGTCCCTCTCACAGCCCTGGTGTTTGAACAGATAGTGTGGAATAAACCTATCAAGAGTTTGAACAGATAGCGTGGAATAAACCTATCAAGAAAAGCTCAATTCATATTCCACCTCAAAGGAATGGAAATGGCAAGGGTGACATTTCTATTTCATCTCAGGCTTATTTATTGCGGAAGAGCTTAAGCAAAATGGAAAGATAGTGAGTTAGCTGTAGGGAAGGGAAGGGAAGGCCTGATTTGTCTTGAATGTCTTCAGCATACCTGTTATTGCACTGGTACTTTGCACGGCTAATGTCCTTTGTCCTGTAATGACTAAGCTGGTAAAGGGTGTGCATGATTCCACAAAGGATGTTCTAGCAATAACAATCTAGATGTGACATTGGCTATGAAAGCCTTTATGAGGTTAGTGTTTAACATCCAGGGCATTTATTCTGTACCTAATGAATTACTGAGGTCATTTTGACACTGTGAGCAAGCCCCTCCCATCCCGCAGCTCTTAGGATTATCCTAGGTCATAAACGCGCCCTCACACCATGCATTAAATCTTTGCAAGAGCATATAATTTCCACCTTTGAAACGTTAACATCTATCTTAGATCAGCACAGAAAGAATGCTTCGGTCTTATTGTGCATTTTACACTATCTGGGAAGAATTTTCAGTCTCCTTGTTATTCCATATTAGCTATAAGGTTGAAAATTAAATCATGCAGAATTTTAAAAAAAAAAGCTGTCTAAAACAGAGCTTTCTGTTAAGATGGTTAGCATAGCAGAAAATTTCCAAAGGGAGAGAAAAATAGATGACTCCTATAAAATAAAACAGGAGAGGAGGATGCAGGAATACATCTAATACTGTCTAAATCTAGAAGAGCCTTTCTCCCACAAGAGTAAAATTCAACAGAGTTGTAGAGATACATAAGAAATTGAGTTTCAATTGGATGTGAAGGCACATGAGGAAAGAAGAATGAGAAATTAGAATGATATAAAATTCACTTTCGTCTCCTTTAACACTAATGTGATCCTTTAGCATTTCATGTCAATTTGTCTTAAATGTTTTCAGAGTAGAAAATGAAAATGAGGCCGAGAGACACATCTAGAATGCATCATTGCCTTGACCTGTGGAAGCACTGATGCCTACTACTGTAAACTATGAAGTGCACGAAGGACTGGGTAGGGGTCATTTGGGGACCATGCCAAAGAGGTTTTTTTATTTATTATTTTCATTTTTAGTCCTTTTGCTTAGATTTTTAAAATGAAAAATATGAGAAAAAATATCCTCTCTGAATGATGAACGCATAGAGCTGGGAGGGACCTGGGAAGACTAAGTCCTCTGCTATGACACTACAGTACCCAGCATCCTTTGCTAGCAGCAACGACAAATGACCGGCTCCTACCTGGACACTTCCAAGAATTGGTGTGTAGTTATAGTTATTAGAAAGCGCCTCCACAAACTGATAACATTTTTCTTCCTCTTATCCCCCGCTATTAATCTTCATTCTGCCTCCACGGAGCTCCACAGAGTAGTCACATGCTTCTTTCTGAAGGTTGCAACACAAACAACCTTGGAGAGAGAAGGCAGGGTATGGCAGAGGAGTGATGGCCTGTCAGTCATGGGAGAGACTGTGAAGTAATTCCTCATGTGGATCCAGCTTAGAGAGGGGAAGCTCAAAAAGATGCTTGATGGGAAAAGAGCAAGCTGAAGGTGGAATCTTCAAACCAGAAGTTGGAAACATGGAAGATGTTGATAATATGAAAGAAGAAGGAAGAAGTACTCAATGTTTTAAAACCATCGGGGTGAAAAGACGTTGAATGTTAAAGAACCAGCAAGCTGTGAGATAATGTATTTCCGAGGAATTGCCGTTAGTTGTTCTGGTCTTTGATTTCTGATTTTCATTCTTATTCTCTCACCCTCTCTAGTATTCCTACCTGTGTATAATTTAATGGACTTGAATCTGGTTCTGTTGATACTATTATATCATTAAGATCCTTATGTTCAATATGACAAGCAATAGCTGTGGCACTCCAGTCTATAATAGAAAGCTGCTTTTGCAAAGGAAAAAGGTTAATTATCTCTCTAATTGCGTTTTGTTTTTGTTTCTACTTTTTGTTGTTCTTCCTTCTTCGTTGTTAATTTACTGTATTTTTTCAATTAATATTTCATTTATCCTTTGACAGTTTCATAAATATGTACAATGTATCTTGACCAAATCAATCTAACACCCCGCCCCGTCCTCTTCCCTCGATCCCTCAACACATTCCTTTTCTGCCTTCACATCCTCTTTTTTTTCCCTTTTCATTATAGCACACTGAGCACAATTAGTATTATGTAGGAGGAGGGCCTGCTTGTTTGTCCCAGCCACCTGGCTAGCATAGCCCTGAAATAACCACAGAGATACTGTATTAATTAAATCACTGCTTGGCCCATTAGCTCTAGCTTCTTATTGGCTAAGTCTTATATTAATTTAACCCATTTCTATTAATCTGTATATCACCACATGGCAGTGGCTTGCCAGCAAAGATTTGGCATGTCTGACTCTGGAGGTGGCTCCACAGTGTCTCTCTGACCCTTTCCTTCTCCCAGCATTCAGTTCCATCTTCCCCACCTACCTAAGTTCTGCCC
>LOEQ01006276.1:19799-37913 GCA_001685075.1 Bramus lutescens | reverse complement strand
GAAAGAAAGAAAGAAAGAAAGAAAGAAAGAAAGAAAGAAAGAAAGAAATAGACCATGCTTAGGAATTCCCATTCCTACCTTCAAAGGGAGATAAAATTTCCCCTCAAATGTCTCTGAATCAGGTTCCCATGGTATAGTAGCTTCATTACATAATAAAAACAGTCTATTTTACAGAGGCAAGACCTTGTCAAGCAGTTACAAGTTAAAAAGATAAACCAGCAGATGCAAAATACACAGGGAAGGGAGGAGATAGATTGATTAAAACAAAGGAGAGATGGCAGAGCTGCTGACTTCAAGGGGAACCTAAAGCATAGTCAACAGCTTGTTTTTTCCTTGGTGTGTGGCTTTTTAAAATCTATCTTCTGCTGTCTTCTCCCTGTGTGCAGATGTCATCCTCAGCCACCACAGAAAGCTCTTTTACACCTGGTGGGAAATCTGGCTCCAGGCAGCGTGAGGCTAGGGTTCGCTCATCTCAAGAAAGGCCATTCTCTATTTTCAGTTGAGGATACACAGTCCCAGGGTGGGTGGCATAACAGATGCTGTCAACCTTTCACCTACATCCCCTCAGGCCCAGGTTCATCTTCTAGGCTTGACTCTCACTGTGAGCTGTCACTCATGACACTAAGCCACTACATCTCTTTGTTGGAGGACTTGCCCTCAGGCAACTGGAACCACTTGGATACTCTTATAGATGTCTGAAAGTGCCTGGAAATCTGTCCCTGGCAGGTGTTCTTTAAGCAATGACAGACAGGTGTGGAAATAGACTCTTAGCTGCCTTCAGAACCCTCCTAGGGAATGAGCCCACAGTATCTGTTCAGCAAAGAGCAAGCATAGCTGGAGCAAACTGCCAGCTTTAGGGAGGACTACTCAGGGAGGTTGGCCATAGGTTGGCATTTAAGGATGTGGACCTAAGTAGATTGTTTAGCATTCTCTGATAAAAGTCACTGAACCTAATCCTTTAGCACAAATCATATGGTTGATGCTGAATGCCTGCTTTTCTTAGGGCACTTGGAATTTGAGTGTGTGCTGGGCAGAGACCGCCCATGTAACTGACCCCTACTGAGCTTTCTTGTTGGCAGCATTCATACTTGGTCACAATTCCTGTAATGTGGGAATTAAACATATCCTGTGCAATTCCTCTGGGAGGTGGCCTTAAACGCATATAGCTCTCTTTCTTTCAGCTCATCCCACGCTCTCTTTTTTTTCCTGATGTCACTTGGTATTCAGCTGCTGTAATAAAGTATAGCCATGGTACACATAAATGGTAAGCCCTCCCAGCAAGCTTTTGAACTCGCAGTGGATGGGAGCACCCCTTCCCAGGACACACCCGCCCACTGTGCCCTGGCTTGCCTCTTCTCTATCAGTTGTCTCCTTTCCTACTCAGCTTTCATCTACACTGTTTTTCTTGGTCACATTTCCTACTAAATGACTTTTGCATCACTCTCCATACTACGGCTCTCTGGCAGGACTGAATCAAAGAATCGGGCTGTCTTAATCCATAACTAAGCGCTGTGACCTTGGAAACCTGTTCATGCCAGAAGCCAGAAGGAAAAGAGCAGGCCACCAGGAGTCAAGGAGAGAAGCGCAAGTGCTAGATACAATTAGATAATAGCTAATCCACATACAACATGGCTTTTCCCTGAATGTACAAAGTTTTACAAGCTATTTCAGCTTGATCTTTTGTCAGGGAATAGTCTTACCTAAATATGCTTTTTGTATTCATTTTTTTTTCAAAATAAAGTGAGGTGTTATATCACCCAGCATCAGTAATGAAATTAGAAAGGAATCGTTGCCTTATTGGTATGAATATACTCATCATTTTGCAAGCTTATGAGCGAGGCTCCGCCCTCATCGAGTTTTTCAGCATCTAACTTAAGCTAGCATGCTGGAGAAAAGAAAATTTGCTTTGCATCATAAAATTTTCAATGGAATGCCAAACTTAAATCTGTAATATCTAAAGATATATTGGAATGAATTTATCTAGGTAAAATTTCATCTTGAGTTTACTGATCTTGAGAAATAAAATACCAGCTTATAAGGACATTGGCACTTAGCCATCTCATACCGAAGCGTTTTTAGATGGTTCTCTTGCTTTCTCCCAACAGTCATGGGATATCTTTGACCCTCTATTCCTTAATTAGAATTTATTTATCCTTTTATAACAAGCTATTGTCAAAAAAGAACTTCATACACCCTGAAATTATTTCAAATGACTCATATATGTTCAAAATGAAATAAAAGTTATTTCCACTCTCACCTATGGTAAATATTAGCAAGGCTTTTAAACAAACGTTTTCATAACTGTTTGCTTACTACCACAACCTGGCTCTTAATTTTTCACACTTCAAAAATATGTCACAAATGTCTTCCCAGGTCCTAACAATTAGAAAACCTCGTCGTTGCAGTGACTGCACGGCATTCATTGGCGCCATCCCCAGCAGGGATCCTTTGCCATTTATTACCTCTTCGACATTTCTTTATTGATAGTGACACTTAGGTTGTTTTTAATTTATTATAACCCAAATCACTACTCAAGGAAGCATCATGCTACACATTACTCCATGACATTTTGAGAGGTTTTGTAGAATAATTGCCTAAAAGTTGATTGGCTGAAATAAAGCATAAGCACATTTAAACTTTTAGAAATAATTTTGAAGTTATACTGAAAGAAGCTATATGCAAGAGTACCAATTTTACTGTGTGCTGACCAACATTTCAGGTCATAACACAAGAAAAATACAGATTGCTTTACATATGAGAGATAGTTACCTGAAGCCTCTACCTTAATGTATTAACATAAATTCCTAACTTAAAATTTAATATTTTAAAGTTTTCCTCATAAGATTGCTTCATAAATGCTATCTGTTAACTGCATACCAGTCATAGATAAACACTTTTTCATTTTTATTTCTTTTTGCATTTAAAGCATATTTAAAATTTGTTCCAAACTTTAAACATTCAGTTATCTAATTTATTCATTTTTGTGACTTCAGCATTTGTTATCTTGTTAAAGATGTTTCCTCAGAGTGTATCCCTAATATGCTTTCCTGTTTATAAAAATAAAATTGGTGCAGGGCTTGCATATTTCTCTGTATCACTTTACTTCTTCTTTGATGCCTCCTCTTTACAACGTGTATCCCTTATAGTCCAATTCCACTTAACCATCACTTAGTCTAGCTAAGTACATTTCTTCCCTTTCATCTTTTTTCAAAGCTAGTCTTCCATTCTCATAAATTCCTTATCTGAATTTCACTCAATTTGCCTAATTGGGTCCTCTCTGCACCTAAGGCTTCAGAGAGAGCATGCTTTTCAAGTCCAGATTCATTAGTCACATGCAGAAGGTGAGTCCTGTCCTTTTCACAGAATGCCCTGTTTTTCAACTCAATTAATGGGGACCATGTTTCTCGCCCCACCACACAAAAATTCCAATTTGCACACATGTCTCGTATACATCTCTTTCAGTGAACCAAATAGGCCAAAATCTTGAAGCACTGTCGGCTGCCACTTTCCTTCTTACCTCAGTAGATTTCCCCTCTTGGCTTCTCGTATTAATGATTTTCTAGCAACCCATTTTAGTGTGTTAGTTTCCTGGGGCTAATCCTAGTGGATCATCACGGACTGGATGGCTTAAAATACAGAAATTTGTTGTCTTAACCGTTAGAAGTTTAGGAGGTGAAAATCAAGGTTGCAATAGATTGGGAGTACACTACTCTAACCTCTGCTTTTCATCCTCACATGGTGGTCTCCTCGCCTAGATCTACATTTGTTTTCTTTCTAGGAGAGTAATTATATGATTAGGGACCAAACCTACTCCAACACGGCATCATTTTAAATAAGTTCACTTTCAATGACCTTATTCCCAAATAAGGTTACCTTCCAAGATAATGAAGGTCATGACATCAACACATGAATCTGGAAGAGGGTGGGAACACACCTTAAACTCTAATACCCAGATAAAGTCATATGAGCATGTCGTAGAGCATCCAAATGTACAAACTATCAGATCATCTGAAGTCTTATACAATATCCTAATACAGTACCCAGCTTTTAATTCAGTGCTTTGGATTCTCTTCACTATCCTCTGAACTAGTAAAAACCACTATTCATTTTCTCTTAAACCTGGAAATACGTTGATCTTACTAAATTACAGCCACTAAATTTTCAGTGACGTTTCATTTCCCATGAATGAAATTCGAGTAACTAACTTACCCTGGCATTTCCAAGTTTTTTCTTCCCTTTCAAAACCGAAGTCTGAGAAAAGGTTTAGAATCATGTAGCATGTTTTTAAAAGGCATCTTAACTGGATTGTGAGAATACTGAAAGAAGAACATGGACATGCCAGTTCAAGGAAGTGCTGCTGAGGGATCTGTGGCAGGTGAAACTGAGGGCTGCTCCAATCCTCCTGGAGACTCCATGCAGAACAGGTTTCAGAAATACCCACTGGATGGGTCGAATCGGTGCAGTTTATGCTTAAGGTCTCAGTCTCTTACTCTGCTGGTCAAAGGTTGTCCCATATGGTGTGTTAGAACATTTAAGTGGATTTTTCATGAAATGACAAAAGTATAGCAGCCCAAGATCAGAGAGTAAAATCAGCTGACCTGAAGCGCTGTCGGGGCTGCTGTGTACGGGTGTTGTGGCCTTGACCAGGTGACTCGACGTAAAGCACGGAGGTTAGAGATAAAGCTACTGAAGGAGAGGTTCTTCCCAGTGTGCTACCTTCTCGGGCAAATTTCAAAAGTTTTCTTGGTTATTCTCAAGACTGATCATACAGAGTATACATTATTGATATTTGTGGGGTCCTTATAAAACATAAGGAATATAGCCGAGTGGGTGTGGCGCATGCCTTTAATCCCAGTGCTTGGGGAGGCAGAGGTAGGCAGATCTCTGTGAGTTCAAGGCCATCCTGGTCTACAGAGTGAGTTCCAGGAGAGCCAGGGCTACACAGAGAATTCCTGTCTCTAAAAAACCAAAACCACAAACAAAACCATAGGGAGTACAAAATAAGGAAGATATTCAGAAAACAGATGAGAAAAGATAATGCCCTCTCCTTGGAGAATTGTTTGGAAGAGCCTCAGACAAATTAACATAGCATTGATTTTCAAATTTAGCCTAGCTTAAAAACTATGCTAATGTAGATGAAAAGAAAAAGTCTTATAAAGCTTTTATGTATTCAAGATGCATGATGTTTATGTGTTGGTGTGTGAACAAGTATGTGTGTGTGGTACATGTGCATATGTGTGGAGGGTAAGGGTCAATGTAAGGTATCTTCCTCTATCACCCACTCAATAGAGACCTCACTGATTGCCTAACTGGCAGCCTAGCAAACCTCAGGTAGAGTTCCCTGTCTTCCCCCACCCAGCACAGGGGTTACAGGTCATCACTGCCAGGCCCAGCTGTCCACCTGGGTGCTGGTTACATAACTGGGTCTTCATGCTTAGATAACAAACACTTCACCAAGTAAGCCAACTCCTCAGCTGTAAATAAAATAATTTAAGTAATATTTATATTTAGCAGTAGATAACAGGTGATAAAATAAATGAAACAGAGGAATCAAAATATTAGTGTATCACAGAAGATAAGAAAAAGAATTTCAAAGAGTCAGGTGCTGTAGAGGTGTGAAGAAGTTCAAGGAGCTGACTATAAGCTGTTGTGATTACAGATCTCTCAAGCTGAGAAACCAAGGAGGGCTGCTGAAAAGATGTCCTAATGATTTGCTGAAGCCTTGAATTCATCCCAAGAATTCAGTAGTCGGTGTCACCTGAAACTCCAGGTGTCTGCTCAAGAAGAGCATATTTTAATTGAGAATTTGGAACATATGAGATAAGATACCGATATTATAAATTTTTGTATACTTAACATTTTAGAAGATTGACAATGATGGAGCTAAGTACAAACCATTTTCATTTCTTTCTATTGTGGTGAGGTATTTTGTACCATGAATACTGCAGTTTGTTTATCATTCGCTACCTGGGCTGTTTACATTTGGACTGTTGTGAACAAAAGCTCCAATAAACAGCAGGATTAAGGTTTTATGTAAACATTTTTATTTCTCTGGGTTGAATACCCAGGGGCGCAGTTTCTGGGTCACATGGTAATTACAGAGTATTTTTAAGAAACTTCAGAATTGAATGACTGTATTGTTTTGTATTTCTACAGGTAAATTTGTTAATAATATATAATTTCTAAATCCTTGTACTTGTTTAGTCTCATTACACACACACACATACACACACTTATTCTGATGTACCTACTTTCTATAGGTATATAGTGATGTCTCATGGTTTAAACTTTTATTTCCATAGTAGCTAATCATAATGAAAATTCTTTGGTGCTATTATTCATTCTGTGTAACTTTCTTTGAAGTGCCTACTATGTCTTTTGCCTGGCACCCAACTTAGTTATAACTTTTAGACTAGAGAGTGTTGAGTACCATTATTAACTCTTCAGTCACTTTCTGAAACATTTGGCAGTAGTGTTGACTCTCATACTTTTAAAAGTTATCTATTTTTCTTATTCAAAACATACACAGCAGGATTTCAGAAGTTAATAGAGCGTGTATTCTGCTTATTCAGTGTCTTTTTTTCAATGATGTCTTACTTTACTTTGGATGGGGGTGGGTTCACCTCCCTCCTTGTTTAATGTTACAACCTGTTCTGACTAAATCAATCCAATTCCTTTAGAATACGTGTTCAAACTGGTCTTGTTTGAGAGATTAAAGTCTCTTTCAAGAGTCCTGTTCTCAAGAAAACTCTTGATAAAGCTTTCTGTAAAACAAGAGAAACAGCAAGTGTAGACTACATAAAATAAATCACATTGATTCCTGCAGCAAAGGGCAGTATTGAGGTGGGGTGGCTTTGTCCTTTGGTGATGTAAATATTTTTTATCTCCATCTAGATTTGAAACCATCTAGTTAGGTGTCTACTCTTTTACTCTATGGACACATTGCAACCTCTTCTATTTGATTTCTGATTTGGATAGGAAAGAACAGATAATCTCAGACAGGGAACTGGAAATCATATCAGGTTAAATTACAGAAGGCTATGATAAAAAGAATGACTGAAATAAATACCTGAGTATCATAGAATAGCCCAATATCAGGTGACTTCCATCTGAGCTTATCTAAATGTTAATATCTACCAATACTCCCAGGCATGTAGCGCCATCTCTCATTCTTCAGCATATAGAAGAGTGTCTGACTCATGGTGGGCTATTGAATAGGAAACAAACCAAATAGTAAGTGGACCATAATTGTTTAATAATGTCTAGGAAGTATTTCAATAGTATGAAGCTAAGGCCAATAATATTTAAGCCACTGGGATATACTGGTGTATAGTACCTGAGAAATTGAAAGGAAATCTTAAAAGAATGAAAGTATAAAGTCTTTCCTGACCACTCTGGCCTTAAATTTCCATTAACAGTGTGACTTTCTTGCATTATATACTCACTTCCTTGTGTATATTATTTTTATTTATATGATCTGCTAAGTCAGCACCTTTGTTTTGCCCACTGCCATACTCCAACATGTTCCAGCATCTGGAACAGCACTGATAATTAATAAGCACATAGCAAACATTTGTCAACTAAAGAGTAAGAGTTCAGAGAAGCATGCATATAATGCTAGAGAACTTTATTAGAGTCATACTTTTTAAATTAAAACAGCAGTTGGAAGGGAAACAGACTGATGGGCAGATCGGTTATTTTTACTTCTTAATCTTTGTGCTTATACAATGTTTGAACTTGTAAAAAGTAAACATAGTTGCATATTACTTTAAAACTAATGCTTCAGTAAACACTTGCTAACATCAGACTCCTTACAGGCATATTAGAAGGATACCTGAAAAGAGCTGAGATGCTGTTCTTTCATCTTACAACAATGAAAAGACTGAAAACCGAAAATGGATATTTAAACAGGCTTATCATTAAAAAAAATGGATGTTTCAGGACAAACATGATCACAGAAAAATTTCCCAATATATTTTGTCTGGCTTACAATTAAAAAAAACATGGCCTACAGAATCAACTAACTAGAGCTCATAAGGGTTCACAGAGACTGAATCAAAAATCAGGGAGCCTGTATAGGTCTGACCTAGGTCTTCTGTGTATATGTTATGGTTGTGTAGTTTGTTCTTGTGGCATTCCTAGCAGTAGGTGTGTCTCTGATTCCTTTGCCTATTTGGAGGCCATTTTCCTCCTTCTGTGTTGCCTTGTTCAGCCTTGATATGAGGGTTTGTGCCTAGTCTTATTAAGTCATGTTTGCCTGATATCCCTGGGAAGACTTTCTTTCCTGCAGGTAAACAGAAGAGGAGTGGTCTAGGGTAGAGGGAGGTAGGAGAGAGGTACTTGGAAGAGAGGGGGGAGGTGAAACTGTGGTCAGGATGTAATATATGAGAGAATAACAATAAAAAACACATACACACACAATCTGGGGGTGGGGTATGTTGGAGTTAGGCCGTTAGTTTGTTTCCCAGTTACCCTGCAGCTCAGACTTGAAATAATCACACAGAAACTATATAATTTAAATCACTGCTTGGCCCATTAGCTCTAGCTTCTTATTGGCTACCTCTTACATCTTAATTTAACCCATCTCCATTAATCTGTGCATTACCACAAGGTCATGGCCTACCAACAAAGTTTCTCTGTCTCCCGCGAAGGCTCCATGGCTTCTTTCTTACTCTACCTTCTTTCTCCCAGCATTCAGCTTTGTTTTCCTCAACTACCTAAATTCTGCCCTATTAACAGGCCAAGGCATTTTCTTTATCAACCAATGGTATTCACAGCATACAAAGGGGAATCCCACATCAGGGCTGTCACATGCCTTTAATCTCAACACTTGGGAGGTAGAAGCACAGTCATCTCTGAGTTTAAGACAAGCCTGGTCTATAGGGTAAATTCCAGGACAGCCAGGGCTATGTAGGAAAACCTTATCTGAAAAAAAAAAACCCAACAAACAAGAAGAAAAACATACAAACCACAAAAGGGTAAGTTAACACACAGTCTGCAGAGGGAAAGCATCCCAAGGAGACTCAGATACCCAGAACTGAAACTATCAGATAGGCAACTTAGAACATGTGTGAGTACTTAGTGTATTAAGGGTTAATGAAAAAGTAGACACCATGCAAGAACAGGCTGCTACACCCCCAAAAAAAGTGCAAATTCTGAAAATAGTAAAAATAAACTAACAAGCCACTGATAAAGAAATGGAGAAAGAGTCCAATGCGATTGTTAGTAGACTGGACAACTGAGGACAAAAGGAATGAAAGATGTGCTAATAGAAGGTTATAGACTAAAATACAAACTAAAATCATTTTATAGAAACATTAATAGCTGCCAAAGGTGTAAACGTGTTTAACTAGAATACCAAAAATGAAATTTTATCTGAATTTAAAAATGCTGATTGACAACCAACTCTAGATCTAAGGAAGCTCAAAGCTAACCACAAAATATACATGTTGAAAAGCACACAAAGATATTTATTTTTATTGCAGAAAACCAAAGAAGAATATTTTGAAAGTCAATGGTGCAATGAGAACATCTTACTTACGAAGGAAAAAAGTAACTATTTCAAAAATTTCTAAAGAGATCTCATCAGAGACCACATAAGCACTAAAAGAATAGAACATATTAAAAGTATTAAAAATCAATGAACAACAAACCTGGAATTCGCTGTTCCATGGAAGTATGTAAAGTACAGAAAATTAAAACATTTTAAGATGACAAAATGGGAGTGAATGGATGGTGAGTAAAGTGGCTCTATATAAATTGTTAGGAGTGGTGGTGACTGTGGCTCTACCATCAGAGAATACTTGCCTGGCATTGTGAGTGTTCTGGGTTTCATTGCTAGAGCCACAGACAACATAAAATAACATGTTACAAGAGTTCTCCTGGGAAAAGAAGAATGGTATAGGTCAGAAACCTGGACCTACATGGTAGAGAAAAGAAGAGAACCAGAAAAGAAATAAAGGTATAATAAAAGTTTATATTTTCTTGTCCTTGGTTAATCTCAATGATGAGTCTTACAAGTACCAGCAACAACAATGTGCTAGAGACTGAAGGGCAAGGAAGGAACAAGAAGTAAACACTGTGAAGGTTAGAAGAGAGGATTGATGACACACCGTGAAAAGTGTGCTTGTGAAGCATTGTGGCGTGTTTGAAGGCACATTTAGAATCTTGTACATGTATATTTCAAACTTCAAGACAAATACTAAAATATGATTCGTGTAGTTTCTGTATTCAGAGGAAAAAGCAAATAAGTCATATAAGATATTCAGTTATTCTCAGAGAAGGAAAACGATAGAGAAAGAAAACAAAAGAAGCCAATAAGAATACAAAAGGCTGTACAGACATACCAGGTATCAATCTAAATTTACTAATGGACAGGGAGTGTGAAAACAGACAGCGAAAATTAGCTTTCAACTATATATTCTCTAGAACAAACTTACTCTAAATTAAACACACACATACACACACACACACAAAGACGTTCTAAACAAATGAAATCTTTCAGAAAAATATCAGGAAGTGAGGGACTGTATTAGTTTTAAACAAAGAGGGCTTCCGGAAAGGTTATTGCTGACCTTACAACAACGAAAGGTCGGCTCTCCCAAAAGACATAACAGCCATTAAGGGTATGCACCTGAGTGCCAAAATACGTGAGGAAAGCTGTAATAGAACAAGGAGAAGACAGGTGCACAGCTCCAGTCAGTGTCAACACCCTTTTTACAGTCGTTAGACTGAAAATCAGTACAGATAGAGCTCATCCGAACAGCACCATCAGTCAACCTGATCTCAGTGACATTTATGGAAGTCCCTATCCAGATGCAGAATAAACATTGTTTTTAGGATCTCATGGGAAATTGATCATGATAGACCAGGCTCCGGCCCTCAAGACACACCCTGACATGTTTAAAACAATGGCAATAATACAAAGTATGTTCTCTGTTACAAACAATCAATAAAGAAGTCAGTGACAGAAAGATGGTTGGGAAATCCCAAAAATCTTTGTCAGTTTGACAATACATATAAATGACACTTAAGCCAAAGAAGAAATCTCAAATGAAAAGAGAAAAAAAAAAAGAAAAACACTTTGAAATAACTGAAAATAAAAATAAACCATCTGTAGACAATTGTAATTTAAAATTAATAACACAAAATAGTACCAATTAAAATAGATAGAGCCCCCCCCCAAAAGAAAGGATGCAGTGTGATGGTGGCTGGCTGGCTGGTCTATCAGGTAAAGTAGTTATTATGCAAATGTGAGGGTCAGAGTTCAGGTCCCTGTTGCCCACATAAATGCCAGCGGTAGTGGCTGTAATCCCAGAGAGACAGGAGATCCTCAGAACAAGCTAGTCATTCAGACTAGCTGAAGTAAGTGGTGATTTCTGGGTTCAAGCGAGAAACCCTGTCTCAATATACAGGGTGAAGACACACAGTTTCAACCTTCATGCATTATATGCATACACATTTCGACCAACACACGTGCAACACACACATACATCATGCATATACACACACAGAGGAAAAGGTTGCAATTTTCAAAGTATAAATATAGTGAAATAAATGCATAGTCACATGTAGAAACTATAGAATTCTGATGAAAGAAACCAGTGGAGATCTAAAGGTAGGAAGGAGATTGGGTGTTTACAGATTAAAAGACAGTATTGCTCAGATACCAATTCTTCCCTGTTCATACAGCTATCCAACACTCTCCACATTAAATTGTCTGCAAGCTACTTTGTAGCTATCCGTGCACATGTGCTTTAGTTTATATAGTGGCTTATTTCACTTTGTGTTGGCATAATAGGAGATAAAAGACTAGATTATTTATAAGGAGTTATGACATGTGTTTTCTTGGTTTAAGGTAGAGACAACAGAAACTAGTGAGGGGCCTCTTACACTGTTACATGGCAGTAGGCAGAAAAATAAGTACATAGGAGAGCCAGAAAATTCCTGAGTTATTTTTCTGATATTAATAGATTTATGATAGTAGACACTTAAGACCTAAATGCCACCTGATATGCCTAGTCACCAAACACTCCTGCTTTTTTTAATTAAGTTTATAACATACAAATTTGGGAAGACATATTAAAATCATTGCATAAAGAAAAACAAAAGATTCTGAATATTCAATGTAATATTGAAACAGAATCTATTAGAAGATCACCACTATCCAACCTCAAGATTTAAGATACATATATGATGATCAAATACTGGGAATAGCACCTCATAGTTTTTCACAAAGTTATTTTTACCATAAGATCCAGCAATTACATTCCTATATATTTACCTAATTGCTTTGAAAACTTATATTCACACAATACATATATATCAATTTTATTTTTAAGTTCCAAAGAACTAGAGCAAGCAAGATATCTTTCAAGTGAGGAATTAACAAAAAAAGAAAACTATGATACAGTTATATAATGGAATATTATGCAGCAATAAAAACAAGTGATATATGAAGATATCAAAATATATGAGTGAACCTTAAATGCATATGGCTACTGAAGGCAGTCAGTTTGAGAATATTGCATACTTCACAATTCTACACATATCATTATGGGGAAGGCAAAAACCATAGGCGTGAAAAACATTGTTGATGAATAGGCATTTGGGCAAAGGGGAAAAGATTGACTGGATAAAGCAGTTTATAGGAATTAAACTGTCCTATATGCCAAACATTATGAATTTTCCTCAAACTTATGTAACTTTACAACATAGAGTGATTATTTTGAAAATTTAAAGCTATTCAGAAAAATTGTAGTAGCCCATAAAGGCAGGTTAACTATGACAACAGCACTTAACTGCATTACATGTGTGTCAGGACCTACTAAAAAGCTGAGGGAGGAGCAGAGTACAGGAGCAGAGATAGCAAACATAGACAGTACATTTGAAAAAGCAAGAAGAAAGGGTTTTAAAAGTTTTACCATAAAGGAAAGATGATTGTTCATGGAGATGGTTGGGCTTAATCTGGTCAAAATACAACACTATATATCCATGTATTAAAATATCAGGTTAATCTATTAATGTATGAATTTTTATATAGCAATGAAAATAAAATTATTCCTCAAAATATGTTCCAAGAGAATTAAAATGTAATTGATGTGAAACCTTTATGACTAAAGGCAAAAGGAGCTACACAGAAGTCCCGTGTTCACGGATGTCTGGATTAACAATTCAGAAAACATTGTATATATAGCAGATGGCATTTGGTAGGAACCAGGTGTTTTACTAGTAGAGTGTGAATTTACAGATACACAGAAGGAGGAAGCAAGATTGATTCACTTAATAATAAATCAGAATCACAGACATTGGTATGAGCTCTGTGTAGCTTAATAAAGACATAGATCTTCACACTATAGAAACATTTACTGATATGTGCATACTTATGAGTATATATATGTGTGTGTGTACTTCTCTGCTATGTCAGCAAACAGAGTATAGAAACAACACCATCCTGGTAGCAGTGAATAACAGCATTCACAGCAGACACCATTTTCTAATAAGAAACTTAAGGAGAAAAGGCTGTCTTGTCCTGAAGCACAAAATATATAACACAAATCTTGGATTATTTTACAGTATTAAGAAATTGTGTTAAGAGATTAAGAAGGTGACTCTTAAAAATATCCAGTAGAACCAATTAAATAAAATAATTATTCTATCGATAAGTTCTTTCAAAAAAGATTCAGTAAGCAAGCCAAAGACCAGCATCCAAAGGCAGAGCAATCTGAGGGCAAAACCTAGATATCTGGAAATTATATCACAAAATATCAAGCAAATATCTGCAATTCTAAACTCATGTCAACAAAAGTTAAAATAAATGATAAATGACATCAAATAAGCTAACATTTTTTTGCAGAATTCCTAATTATTTATGTTGCTCCTCTGTCCCCAAGGAAGGGAACTACTAATCCTTGTTGTCTAGGTATGAGACCTGATGACCTCCTTTGAAATAGCACAGACTGGACAGGAAGCAGGGGAGGAACCTGATGACAGACAAACCTGAGAACACTCCTCTAGGTAAGGTGACGAACAACAATCTCCTTCCTATGGATACCTTTGATATGATGTGATCGAAATGGCATTCTTCGGCTTAGCATTTTCTCTTAAAGATTCATAACCTCTGTCTAACCAAGAAAGCCCAAAATGCCAGTAGTGGAGAATCCTGTCAAACACTTGTCCAATTTTCAGACCTTTCAAGGTAATCAGAAACAGAAGAAACTGTCACAGTCGACAGGAGTCTAGCAAGTCATGAGGACAGATGTGATGATATGGAGCAGACGTTTGGTAAAATCTAAGGACATATGAGTAGAGGGAGATTTCAGCTAATAACCACAGATCGTATTGGCGAGTTGATATGACAAGGTGCATCATACAATGACACACAGGCTAATAGCGGAGACGGGGTACAGGCTGTGGAGGAATTCTCTGTTCCAGCTTATTAATTTCTCTGTATATCTAAAGCTATTCTTTTAAAGTCTCTTTTCAAAATCTGGCTTTAGAACTAAATCTGTTCCAATGCGATGACGTAAGTGAATGAAATTAGTTAAACACTTCATTGAGAAGAGAACTAGCCTAGTTTTTACATAATGATGTTTATTACTGCTAAGAAAATCTATTAGACAATAGAACAAGATGGTTCTTTATACACAGGGTAGAAAACAGCACAAAATACATGAAGCAGGGACACAATGATGTTTCCTCTTAGGTACCAGTTTAAGTAGATTAAATAATACCTAGAAGACAGGTATAGTGTCTCTGGGAGTGTCTGTGAGAGTCTCCAAAAGAGATGATTTACACCAGGCACTCCCAGATCTTCAGACCTCTGGTCTTTCTGAGAGCGGCATTATCAATTTGCCTTGTTCCGAGGTTCCAACGTTGTACTGAGCCATGCCACTGGCATGACCTCCATGCTGCAGATGTGTTCTTTAGGGGAGAATTCTTAGCCTCCATAACCACCCATACCAACTTCGCAAATAAATCTTTTGTTCATCTATGTCTGTTGGTTCTCCGCAGGAGAATCTGGACTAATATAAAAGGTTAATGATTAGGAGGAAAGGAGACATTTAAAAGGGGAAAAAAAAGCACAGAAAATTGGACAGAAGACCAATTTGTCTGATGCTGTGCAGTAGAAGCAGAAATAGATTTGAGTGTTTACTTAAAAGCTTGGTAATTTGTCAAAAATCATTGCTTTTGTACTCCCCATAAACCTTTTAAGATCAATAGTTTGTAGAATTTTTTTTCAAGTAAACTTGTAACAACCTATTAAAATAATACTGAACAGAATGAAATACTTTGATGTTGGTTATAAAGATTTTCCCCTCCAAAGCTATGGGAAAAAGGGTTTGTTTTAGAGATATAAAATTTCAGGATAATATTAAGTCTATATATAATGTGTTTGGTCCTGAATGTTTCCTATTTCACCTCTTTTTGTAAGATACCTTTTTAATTTGTAGGTGTATGGTGTGTGCACGTGTATTCCTTTGTTTGTACATGTGTGTAGGTGTGTGGTGTGTGCATACATATTCCTTTGTGTTTGTGCATATATGTACGTGTGTGATGTGTGCATATGCATTCCTTTGTGTTTGTGCATGTGTGTAGGTTTGTGGTATGGTACATATGTATTCCTTTGTTTTGTGCATGGGTGTAGGTGTGTGATGTGTGCATATGCATTCCTTTGTGTTTGTGCACATGTGTGCGGGATGCATGCACATGTATGAACTTGTGTGTGGAAGCCAGAGATTAACATTAAGTATCTTATTCTATCATTATCCATCTTATTGATTAAAAAACAGGGTCTCCCATCAAACCTTGAGCTTACCAATTTGGCTAGACTGCTCAACCAGCAAGCTCCAGGGATCCTTTCGTCTCTGTTTCTCTGGAACTGAGCTTGCAAATGTGTGAAGCTGCTTATATAAGTCCTAAAGATCTGAACCCATTTCCATGGAAAGTACTTTGGTCACTGAGCCACATACCTAGACCCTATAGTAACTTTTTAGTGAAAGATCAAATGTGGCCAGATGTTCTATAGGTTTCTTTTATTGTAACAAATCAAAAGATGAAAAAGCAAATGATGTTGATGTTCCCTATCTCTCTTTTTTTTTAATCATAGACATGACTGTGTAGTGACTTAGATCTTCTAGAGACCAGAGTGCTAACCTCTGGAACTCAGATCTTTCAAAATTACACTTGGTTAAAGTACCAGCATAAACCTCAGAAAACACAGGTTTTTATTATTATTATTAATATTATTAAAAAATTTCCACCTCCTNCAGTCAGGGTTCTCTGCCCTGTGGGAAGTCCAAGGACCTCCCCCCTCCATCGAGGTCTAGGAGGGTGAGCATCCAAACACACTAGGCTCCCACTAGGTTTTGAAGTAGAATCAAAACCCAGATCCATTGTCCTAAATCCCCCACTTGTGGCTATCACTTCACCTGCTTGAATATAATTTTTCTCTTCTCCAACTTGAGACAAATAGTTTTTCAGTTTTATTATAAAAATTAAGGGATAAACAACCTGAATTCCTGTACCATAGTAACCCCTAATAAAGATCTGGAATTGCTATTTAAATAATACTTAACAAGGTGTTTTCTTAATGGTTGAAAACAGAATACAACCTTTGTAATAAGCCCTCCTATGTATGAGTATAAATAACCTTCTTGTAGCAGACCTTGATAAAGACATGTCTACACTTTATGTCTCTCTTTGGAAGGCTTACCTTCTATAATCTTTAAGTGGAATTCCTGGATGGTATTTTTTTTTTTAGGTTGGCCAACCTGATGATGAAGGAAGTCAACATTATTGTTCCATCTCATCCTGAAATAAATATGCTAGCACTGCCTCTGCCTTGCATTATGCAGTGTGTGTTAACAAAAGGAAGTGTTTACATGCATTTTGATTCCAAAAGTATAAGGTGGTTATTCAAGTCCAAACTCGCTTTCAAAATACAGCCTCTCGGAAAGAGAGGAGCCATGAGTAGTGTAAATGAAAGAGATACCACACCAGATGATGCCCACAGTCCTTGCCATTTTTATCCCCAATAAAGGCTGGGTTTCCAGAACCTACAAACAGTATAAGATAATAGAAAAGATCATGTATGGGCCCAGAAGTTACCTCGGCCTCTCTTTCTATCTCTGCATTTAGGGAGCCTTTGACATTCAGATCCTGTACATCAAGACCTCAAAAGGAGCTCCAACACTCAATAATAGCAAAGTCTGTATGTACATACCTGGAAGGAATTTTACATATGCAGTTGTAGCCCAATATCCATTTTATGTGTTTATAATGGAATGGGTCCATTGACAAGTACTACAGAACAAAAGCAGTATAGGAGGAAGCTTATATTCAGTCAAAGAATAGTTACTATGTTAACTAAAGGAGTACTAGAGAAATAGGAAAAGAAATATAGATGGCCATGGTAAACTTGAATTACTTTTAAAGAACTCATTAAAGAATTACAATGAATATTAGAGTCTGAAGCAAAAGTCTTGACAATGTCTAAGAGAGCATATTCACATGTACTTTTGCTTGGGACACCGTATGAGAGAGAAAGAGAGAGAGAGGAGCATGCATGAAGGGAGATTACATTTTTTAAATTGAAGCAATAAACTATACCTAGGATCTCCCCACAGACCTGTAAAGAGGAAAGTGAAAGCATTCCCTTCTATTTATTTTATAAGTACAATAAACTTTATCAGCTTTTAGTATTGGGAGCTTGTGCAATATTTATAGGCTGCTTACTTTTAATGTTATTCAGAAGATAGTACCAGGAGGCTAATGAAAAAGAAAATTGGGGTAGGGTTAGGGGTCTCTTTTCCTTCTATCCAACAATCAAGACTCATCATTAAGATTTATCATGCTGCATCCTGGACTCTCCACCAGAGTCAATATGAGTTGCCCTGTCTAGCCTGTGGTATAATTAGTTGGCCACAGGAGCGCAGTTCCGGCTTCCAGAGAAGGTCATTACAGGCTGATTTCTTGCACAGTCATGGGGCAGCTATCTTCCAAACGCCCAAAGAGGAGACACTAATAGAGGCACGACTGAACAGTGGAGAGTCTTGGGGTAGGTAGGTGTCACTCATTCCTGGGGGCGGTAGACAAAACACACACACACACACA